>CAUYQU010023667.1:0-18006 GCA_963574635.1 Cheracebus regulus | reverse complement strand
GTTCCACGAAGTTGTAATGAAGCTGAAAAATTCCTATCGCCTAGTGACCATGTAGCCATTGTAACATTACAGTGCAACACATCACTCAACAAATTTGCAGTTGAGATGAAAAACAACTTTAACCTGGGTATAAACGAGGATGACATTGAGGATCTCCTAGGGGTCCTTCCTGAGGAATTGATTAATGAGGAACTGTTGAAACCGAACAGGAACACATAGCTGAAGAAGCATTCAAAAGAAGAAGAAAACACCCAAAGACAATTCAGTGAAGTGTTTAGCAGAAGTTTCTGCAGACCTCAAGCTCTTTACAAAGTTTGAAAACATGGAACCCAACATGGAAGGACTTTCATTAGAAAGAGAAATGGTCATGGTGCATTATTTGCTTACAAGCCAATCTCTGATTAAAAACACAAACAAACAAGCAAACCACCATGGTCATATTTCTGAAAAGAGTGACACCTCCTCAAGAAGAGCTTCAGAAGGCATCAAGGCACTGTTATCATAGGAGAGGACAGCTCCATGCTTGCTATTGCACCTGAAGATTTTCTAGTGGAACTGGATGTGGAAGGGGAAGTCAGTGATAGGAGTCAGTCATTAGCCCAGTCAGGCCTAGGCTAACGTATGTGTTTGTGTCTTTATTTTTAACAAAGAAGTTTAAATAGTGAAAAAAATGTAAAAATTTTAAAAGTAGAAAAATAGTGTATGGAGTAAGGATATCAAGAAAGAAAACAGTTTTATACACCTGTACGATGTGTTTGTTATTACTATAAAAGAGTCAAAAAGTTAAAAATATTAAAAAGTTTGTAAAGTTAAAAAGTTAGAAACCTAGGGCTACATTTTTATTGAAGAAAGAAAAATATTTTCATAAATTTAGTGTAGAATTAGTGTATTATTTAAAGTCTGCTATAGCAGATCGTAATGCCCTAAGCCTTCACATTTATTCTCTACTCATCCACTCACTTACTCATCCAGAGCAACTTCCAGACCTGCAAGCTGCATTCGTTGTAAGTGCCCTTTAGAGGTGTACCTTTTAAAAAATGTTTAGACCATATTTCTATTGTAGCTTTTGTTATATTTATATACACAGATACCATTGTGTTGTAATTGCCTACAGTATTTAATATGGTAACATGTTGTATGTGTTTGGAGCCTCGGATCAAAAGGTAGTGACATATAACTTAGGTGTGTAGTAGGCTACACCATCTAGGTTTGTGGAAATAAACTCTATGTGGTTCACACAATGATGAAACCACCTAACAATGCATTTCTCAGGATGTATCTTTGTCATTATGAGACTCATGACATTAACTATTGTCTCTATCATGTTGGACAATAGATCCCTTGAGTGTATTCCTTCTATCTGAATGGATCTTTTTACCCTTTGATTAACGTGTCCCTGACCATCTCTGTTGCAGTTGCACCACTCCAGACCCTGGTAGCAACCATTATTCTTGCTACTTCTATAAGTCCAACTATGTATCTATCTATGTTACATTTTCTTTATCCATTCTTTCATTGATTCCACAGGTTGTTTGCATATCTTGGCTATTGTGAATAATGCTTCAATGAACATGGAAGTGCAGGTATCTTTTTAACATACTAATTTCATTTCTTTTGGATATCTACACAGTAGTGGGATTACTGGATCATATGGTAATTCTATTTTTAATTTTGGAGGACACCTTTATGCTATTTTCCATAATGGCTGTACTAACACCGTTCAAAGGGTTTTCTCCTCTCCACATTCTCACCAACACCTGTTCTCTTTTGTCTTTTTGATAATAGCCATTCCTTTATTTATTTATTTATTTGAGACAGGATCTTATTCTGTCACTCAGTCTAGAGTCCTTGCTGCAACCTCAGCCTCCCCACTCCTAGGCCCAATTGGTCCTCCTACCTCAGCCTTCCAAATAGCTAGGACCACCAATATGTGCCATTATCCCTGGCTAATTTTCTTTAAAAAATTTTTTGTAGAGATGGGGTTTCCTATGTTGCCAAGGCTGGTCTCAGACTTCTGAGTTCAAGTGATCTTCCTGCCTCAGTCCTCCAAAATGCTGGGATTACAGGTATGAGTCACTTTGCCTGGCTGATAATAGCTATGTTAACTGGGTTGAGGTGATATCTCACTGTACTTTTGAATTGTATTTCCCTGATAATTAGTAATGCTGATAATTTTATTATATACCTGTTGGCCTCTTGCATGTATTCTTTTGATAAATATCTTTTCAGATATTTTATCCATTTTTAAATTGGATTATTTGGGATTTGCTTTTGCTGTTGAATTGTTTGAGTTTCTTATATCTTCTGAATGTTAGCTCCTTGGCAGATGTATAGTTTGCAAATATTTTCTCTCATTCTGTATGTTTTCTCTTCCACGCTGTCGATTGTTTCCTTTGCTGTGCAGAAGCTTCTTAGTTTGATGTAATCCCACTTCTCTACTTTTGCTTTTGTTGCCTGTGCTTTTGAGGTCTTGTCCAAAAAAATCATTGTCTGTAAGAATGTCATGGAGCATTTTTCCTATGTTTTCTTATAGTAGCTTCATCGCTTCAGGTCTGACATAAGTATATAAGCAATTTTGAGTTGCTTTCTGTATGTAAAGAGAGAAGTCTAGTTTCATTCTTCTGCATATAGATATCCAATTTTCTCAGTACCATTTATTGAAAAGATTGTCCTTTCTCCAATATGTGTTTTTGGCCACTTCATAAAAAATCAATTGACTGTAGATATGTGGATATATTTCTGATTTCTCTATTCTGTTCCATTGATTTATGTGTTTGTTTTTATGCCACTGCTATGCTACTATAGTTACTATAGCTTTGGAGCACATTTTAAAGTTAGGTAGTGTGATGCCTCCAGCTTTGTTCTTTTTGCTCAGGATTCCACTGACTACTCAGGGTCTTTTGTAGTTCTATACAGATTTTAGGACTTCTGTTTCTGTGAAGTATAGAATTTTGGTTTTATTTCTATTTCTGTGAAGTATAGTATTTTGATAGAGATTACATTAAATCTATAGATCATTTTGTCTATTTGGAATATTTTAACAATATCAATTATTTCAATCCATTAGCACAAGATATAATCTCATTTATTTGTGCTCTCTTCAATTTTTTTCATCAGTATTTGATAGTTTACAGTGTAGAGATTTTTCAGCTACCTGGAAAAACTTATCCTAGATATTTTATCTTTTAGTAACTAATGTAAATGAGATTGTTTCCTTGATTTTTATTTTAGATAGTATGCTATTAGCATAGCATTAAAATGCTACTGATTTTTGTATGTTGATTTCTGTATTCGGTAGCTTTACTAAATTGATTTATTAATTTTAAAAGTTTTTTGATGGCTTCTTCAGTGTTTGTGATATATAAAATCCAGTCATATGCAAACAGAGACAGTTTAACTTTCTTTTCTATTTGTATATCTCTTATTTCTTTCTCTTGTCTAATTGCTCCAATTAGGATTTCAAGTATTATACTGAATAGAAATGAAGAAAGTAGGCATCTTTGTCTTATTCCAAATCTCAGAGAAAATGGTTCAACTTTTTTCTGTTCATATAATGTCAGCTGTGGGTTTACCAAATGCAGCTGTTAAGGTGCATAATCTCTATGTCTAATTGATAAAGAGTTTTTATCATGAGGTGATATTAGATTTTATCAAGTGCTTTCCTGCGTCTATTGAAATAATTATATAGTTTTCTTCCTTTATTTTATTAATGCAAGGAGTCACGTTTTTTTGATTTGCGTATGTTGAACCATCTTTGCATGCCTGGGCTGAACCCATTTGATGAGTGATTTTTTTTAAGGTACTGTTGAATTGGGTTTGCTAATATTTTGTGGAGGGTTTTTGCATCTATGTTCATCAGGGGTATTGTCCTGCAGTTTTCTTTTTCAATTGTGTTAATGTCTGCTTTTGATATGAGGGTAGTGCTAGCCTTGTAGAATGGGTTCGGAAGAAATCCCTCCTCCTCAATTTTCTGGAACAGTTTGTGGAGAATTGTTATCAATTCTTCTTTCAATGTTTGGTAGAATTCAGCAAGAAAGCCAGCAGGTCCTTGGTTTTTCTCTGATGGGACACTTTTTGTTACTGATTCAGCTTCATTATTCATTATTGGTATGTTCATTTTTGAATTTTTTATTATTTAATCTTGATAAGTTGTATTTATGTGGAAATTTATCAATTTGTTCTAGGTTTTCCAATTTGTTTTCTAACAGTTATTCAGAGTAGTCTCATACGATCCTCTGTATTTCTGTGGTACTAGTTACAATGTCTCCTTTTAAAATATCTGGTGTTATTTATTTGGGTCTTCTCTTTTTAGTTTAATTAAAGGTTTGTTGGTTCTGCTTATCTTTTCAAAAAAATCAAATCTTCATTTTGTTGAATCTTTTGTATATGTTGTAGCCTCTAATTTCATTTGTTTCTGCTCTGATCTTTATTATTGCTTTCCTTCTTCTAATTTTGTTCCTAGTTTGTTCTTGTTTTTCTAGTTCCTGGAGGTACAATGTTAGGCTGTTTACTTCAGATCTTTCTGATTTCTTGACATAGGTGTTTATTGCTATATACTTCCCTCTGAATACTGCTTTTACTGTATCCCTCAGGTTTGTATATGTTTTGTTTCCATTTTCATTTGTCTCTAGAAATTTTTTGATATCACTTTTAATTTCTTTTTGTCTCATTGGTTGTTCAGGAGCATGATGTTTAATTTCTATGTATTACTATAATTTTTGAAAATTCCTCCTGTTATTTGTTGCTGTTGTTTGTTTTTATTCTTTTAAATTTTATTTTTAATTGAAATATAATAATTGTGCATATTTATTACTGGGTGTACTGTGAGATTTCCATACATATAAGGTACAGTGATCAGATCAGGGTAATTAGCCTATCCGTCATCTCAAACATTTATCATTTTTTTGTGTTTGGAAAATTCAATATCCTTTTTATAGCCATTTGAAACTATATATTATTGTTAATTAGAGTTGCCCTCCAGTGGGATAGAGCAATAGAATGAGAACTGGGCTCTGTGGCACATCCCAGCACTTTGGGTGGCCAAGGAGGGAAGAACACTTGGGGCCAGGAGTTTGAGATCAGCCTGGGTAACATGGTAGGACCTTTGTCTCAAAAACATATTTCTCCCATCTAGCTATAATTTTGTATCATCTAACAAATATCTCCCTATCTCCCCCGCTTTCTCCTACCCTTCCCAGCCTATAGTATCCTCTGGTCTACTTTTTATTTCTATGAGCTCAACTTTTTTTAGCTTCCATATATGAGTGAGAGCATACGGTATTTAACTTTCTGTTCTTGGCTTATTTAACTTAATATAGTGTCCTCCAGTTCCATCAATGTTGCTGCGAATGACAGGGTTTCATTCTTGTGAATGGCTGAATCGTATTCCATTATGTATAATGTATATCACATTTTCTTTATCCATTTATCTGTTGTTGGGCACCTAGGTGATTCCACATCTTGGCAACGGTGAATACTGCTACAATAAATGTGGAGGTGCAGATGTCTCTTTGATATACTGATTTTCTCTCCTTTGGATAAATGCCTGGTAGTGGGATTGCTAGATCATATGACAGTTTTATTTGCAGTTTTTTGAAGAATCTTTCTACTGTTCTTGATAGTGGCTGTACTAGTTTTCACTCCCACCAATAGTGCATGAGAGTATCCTTTTATCCACAGCCTTACTGGCATGTGTTATTTATTTATTTTTATAATTTCCATACTAAATTGGGTGAGATGATACCTTATTGTGATTTTGATCCCTCTGTTATTGATTTCTAGTGTCACCACTACAATCAGAAACAATACAGGCGGACCTTAGAGACACTGTAGGTTTGGTTCCAGATCAACACAATAAATTGAATATCACAATAAAGCAAGTAACATACATTTTTTAGTTTCCTATTGCATATAAAAGTTGCATTTATACGATAGTGTAACCCATCAAGCATGCAATAGCATTATGTCTAAAAAAGGTACATACCTTAACTGGGAATATTTTATTATTTGAGAATGCTAACAATCATCTGAGCCCTCAGCAAGTCACAATCTTTTTGCTGGTGGATTGTCTTGCCTTTATGTTTATGGCTGCTGATAAATCAGAGTGGTGGTTGCTGAAAGTTGAGGTGGCTGGCAATTTCTTAAAATTTCTTAAAATATGACATCAATGAAGTTCACCACATTGTTTGACTCTTTCGTGAGAGATTTCTAGTTCTATTTCTAGTTCTCTTGCTATTTCCACCACATCTTCAAAATCATCCATGAGGGCTGGAATCAGCTTTTCTCAAACTGCTGTTAATGTTGATATTTTGAACTCCTATTCCTATTAGTTTTTATTCGCTCTGACTGGGTCATTTCAAACAACCTGTATTCAAGTTCAGAGATTATTTCTTTTGCTTGATCTAGTCTGATGCTGAAGCTCTCTGTTGTATTTTTTTAAAATATCTGTCATTGAATTCTTTAGTTGCAAGATTTCTATTTGGTTCTTTTTCACGATAACTCTTCATTATATTTCTTCTTCATATCATGTGTTGTTTTCCTTATTATAATGAATTATGCACCTGTATTCTCCTGTATTTCATGGAGTTTCTTTTAGATCATTATACTGAATCTCTTTTCCAGCAATTTGTAGATCTCTTTTTCTTTAGGGTCTATTACTAGAGAGGTATTATATTCCTTTGGCAGTGTCATATTATCTTGCCTTTTCATCAATGTGTCCCTGTGTTTATGTCTGCATATTTGGTAGAACAGTCACCTCTTCTAAATCTTAGAGCATGGCTTTTGTAGGAAAGACTTTCACCTGCAGAAAGGACTTAGTGTACCAGTTGGAAAGAACACTGTGGCTCTGATTGTGAGTAGATGCAGTAGTATACCCTCCTTGCAGCTGCTTTAGTGGCATTAAATGTCAGTAATAACTGTGGATATCTCAGTGGCCTAGGCTATCTGTGGCAGTGGCAGTGTGGGTTGTGAATGTCCTCAGTAGCAATGGCCTTTGAGGTTCTCCTATTCTTGTTTTCCCTACAATGAGAAGACTTGGCTGAAAGGATTCCTCTTGGCAACAGGTCTTACATGGCCCACAAGCAGTGACTGCAGTACTGGGTTTCAGGGTGTAAGTGCTCAGAGTGGTTGTAGGGATAGGGTCCTAGACTCAGGATTTCATGAACCTATTATGCCACCCAAGGCTTAGGGTAGATGTTCACTCTTTGTGCCAGGGTTGGGTATAAATTACCCACAAATCCAAGGTCTATGACTCTGAGGCTTAGCTGCCGGGGCCTGGGAGCTGAGCTGTAGCACAGCACCGACCCACATCTAGGGAAGAAAGGTGCTCTGGAGGACTGGGCCCAGAGAGCAGGATACAGTTGCGATTTGGGAACCAGAGCCAATAGTGCTCAGTGACAACTCAGGCTCCAGGGGATGATGCACTGTGTAGTGGTGACTCTGGACGCTGGGATGGTGGGACTAGCAGTATGCCAAACTCTCTGAGGCCAAGTACAGTGGCAGCAAGGACCTAAAGCTGGTAGACCGCAGCTGTTTCTTGGATCCAGGGGCCCAGGAGCAGCACAGCAATAATTCCTCTCTCTGGAGGAAGGAGTGTCTTGACAGCCCAGACTGTAGGG
Organism: Cheracebus regulus; assembly: GCA_963574635.1. NCBI lineage: Eukaryota > Metazoa > Chordata > Mammalia > Primates > Pitheciidae > Cheracebus > Cheracebus regulus. The sequence continues at coordinate 10,390 of CAUYQU010023667.1, read as the reverse complement.
ACTAGTCCAGCTCCAGGGAAGCATGAGACTAGAGCCATTTGGCCTGTAGAGAGGGGTTTCTCAGCCCAGCCACTTCTTTGTTTCCCTGGGACATGAGGTACAACATCAACTGGCCCTGGTCTATTTAGCCACTTAGCTCAGCCAAGGCACCAGTTCCCTGGCAGGCAATGTACTACTGTAGCTCAGGCCTGCCATGAAGGGGCATGACTCCTCTGGCCATGACACTTTTTTCCTGGCATGTAGGGTGATTCTTTGGCTTAGGTATAGTGGTGTGAGGAAATAGTGCCTGGGAGGCAGGCACTGATCAACATGAGCACTGGCGGGCATGACTGCTCTGGGATCCCAAGGTATAGTCATTCCATAGCATTTGTGGGAGATTGATTCCAGGACCCACACAGATGCCAAAGTCCACAGGTGCACTAGTGTCTTCTATAAAATGGTGTAGTATTCGCATACCGCCAAGGCAGACACTCCTATATACTCCAGATCATCCCTAGATTACTTCTGGTACCTAATACAATGCAAATGCTACGTAAATACTTGTTATAGTGTATTGTTTATACTGTATTGTTCAGGGAATGATGACAAGAATAATCTGTGAATGTTTATTACAAATGCAACTATTATTTTAAAAATATTTTTGATTTGTAGTTGGTTGAATACATAGATGCAGGATCAATGGATACAGGCAGCTGACTGTTTTCTCTGGAGGCTGGGCACCACATTGGCTCTCGCAAGGGCAGCAAGGTATAGCAGCAACTGCTGGGAAGGGTGGATGGAGCAGCTGCACGGAGGCATCGTTTTGCTGGAAGGGAATGTGCTGCTTCTGTGTGGGTCCCTAGGGGCAGGGCCAGCAGAGACTGGGAAGGGTCGATGGAGTGACTTTGCCAAGGTACCGTTTCCCCAGGAGAGAGTTTGCAGCTTCAGCTCCCGCACCAAGGGTGCAGGCTGTAGCTGCAACTGAGAAAGGTAGGTGACGTGGCTCTGCAGTGACTCAGCGCCACAGGGTAGGGTGTTATAGGAGCTCGCAGTTTGACTCAAAGGAGCAGGAGAGGGTGATGCGGTAGTGGCCAAGCCTTAAGGATGAAAGGTTGCCGTGGCATTTGTCCCGTAGCAGGACACACTCCAAAGGTAGTTCCAGGTCCAGCCAAAGTGGTGTAACTGCCTGGGCCTCAGCGAGTAGTGTCGTGTTGCTCTTTCTGCAGGGGGAACAGAGCTGCACAGACTCCAGGCAGCTACCTCGGCTGAGGCTAGAGCCTGTGAGAACTGCAGGAGTCCCCGGGGTGAGATCTCTAGGTGTCCAAGGGGTTGGTGGGGGCTGCTGCAAGTCCCTCTGCTCAACTTTGAGCCAGCTGACTCCTTCATTCTCTATGCGGCTATCTTGAGTTTCTGTGCTTTATAGAATGTCATATATATATATATAGATAGATAGATATGAAAATTAAAACAATACACAAGTTTTAAATTGTGCACCATTCTGAGTAGTGTGATGACATCTCATGCTGTCCAACCCGAGATGTGAATCCTCCCTTTGTCCAGCGCTTCCACGCTGCAGATACTCCCTGCCCGTGAGTCACTTCGCCACCTTGATTATCAAATCAACTGTCCTGGTATCACAGTGCTTGTGTTCAGATAATCCTTATTTTATCCAACAATGAATGACCCTAAAGCACCAAAGTAGTGATGCTAGCATACTGTTATAACTTTTCTATTATTCATTATTATTGTTAGTCTTACTGTGCCTAACGTAGTAATTAAACTTTATCATTGGTAAGTATGTATAGGGAAAAACAGTATATATGTAGGGTTCGTCCTATCTGCAGCCTCAGGCATCCACTGGGGGCCTTGGAACATATTCTCTGAGAATAAAGGGGATCTACTGTGTAATGAAGCTCCAGTTCTTGCTGGTACATTTCTTCATTTGAGAAAATACACCGCTTCATGGATTCAACTGGACCCTTTAACTTCAGCCTGTCACACTCCAAATGTTCAAGACTTTTCACAGGGACCAGGACATGTGGTTGATTTAGATCATGATACCACAAGGTGCTGACCACCATAGTCTTTAACACTAGAATCTACAGTCCAGAGGCCTGTGAGGTCAGGGTAGACGGGAGTGGACGCAGTGGCCGACATGAGAGGCCAGCGTGCACGACGCGCATGAACCAGTTTTGCTTCTCTTTTCATCACAATTCTGTTGAAGATTAACATCTTCATTTTGTAAATGACAAAACTCAATCTTGAATGTATGAAATAACTGTGGCAAGATGATCCACGTAGCTGGGAAGTTTGAAGTCAAGAGGTGAACCAGGCCTGTCTGCTGCCATGTCCCGCGTGCTGTCTGCAGTATTGCCCTGCTGTGGTTTCTTCTCCTGTATCCTTTTCTTAAATACAAAATGCTATCCTTAAACATGGAAACTGTGCCTTATCTTTTCACTGAACCAGCCTCCTCCAAGGCTATTGATGTCCCTCAAACTCCAAAGCGATGGGTCTCACCATAGCGTCTGTTCCCTGTGTTTGCCGAGCAGCAAGGTGCCTGATTGATCACACTGCTACTGTTTCACACTCCTTGGCTTTCAGTGCCTAAGAAAACATCTTTCCTTTTATTAGCCTCTTGCTTCTTGAGTCACTCCTACTGTGGCTTCCACATTATCTCTTTCCTAAAGGGGCATACTCTAGGACTCACAGCTGAAATTCATCCTTTTTCTCTTCACTCTCTTCTTTGACAATTCATTGTCACACATTTGTGTGGATAATTCCATAATGCCCATTTGTAACCTATTCACTTCCAGATACCTCCACCTGGGTGCCCTCTTCTTATGTCTGCTGCTTGTTTTGATCAGCTGATACAACTTTATCTTCAGGTTTTGAAGTTAAATTTCATTACGTGCATCACACACTTCATTTTGTCACAGCCTCCACCACTCGCCATTACTTTTGCTAAACTGATTTACATATTTGTGTCTCTGGTAGACACTATAGGCATTTAAGTCTGATCCCTTGAAGATCAACTTTTTCAAATATCAACACATCTTAATCATTCGTCTAGCTCAGAGGTCAACAAACTGCCATTCACTGGCCAAATTTGTTCTGCTTCTTGTATAAATAAAGTTTTATGGGAACACACGACCATTTGTGTACATATTGTCTACAGCTAATTTGTATTATAACAGCAGAATTAATTAATGCTAATAGAGACAATATGGCCACAAAAACATTTACTATATGGCTTTTTACAGAAAAAGTTTGCCACCCCAGATCTTGCTCCTGTTCCAAAGTTTTATTCTGAAGGATGACACTATCATTCCTGCAAACACTCAGGTTAAAAACTACGTAAGTCATCATGAGTCTTCTTTACTTAACCTATTCTATTTTTCTAATCACAAGCTATAAATTTCTTTCTTTTTAAGGCTTCTCACATTCCATTCTTCCATATGCTAATACTTATCACACTATTACACAAGTCCTTCAACTAATTTCCCCTAATTTCCCAATTTTTATACTTTTGCCTTCTTACTCATTAGCAATGCACTCCCTAATAACTTTCCTAATTCCACAAAATCATCTTTTCTTCAGAAGTCTTAAGGAGTCAGTCATTAGAATAAGTAACAGACTCATCTTATTAATTTTATTACATAATATGCAGTCTCTAAAAGGTTTAGTGATCACCAGACTAACACATAAATGGGCCAGTCTAAATTACTTGTATAAAAGAGATCCATAATTTATCTAAAATCATATTTCTGGCTATGGCAAAGCTGAACTTGTCATCCAGATCTTTAGGCTGTCAGTACAGAACTCTTTTTATTATTTAGCCCTCTGTACACCCTTTCCCTGTTTGACCCCAGTCAAGTCTATAAAGATTTTCTATTACCAAATTAAATGAAGCCTATAGTTCTGCAAAACATTTCCACTTACCACCTCTGCATTTTAATCGTAGTCTTCATTCCTGAATACTATCTCATCTCTCTACCTTTTGTTCCTTTATGTGCCTCCTCAAAACCTTCTTCTACACATTTTTTTACTACTTTTTCAGTTTCCAGTGTTCTCTGCTTCCCTTTTTGTAAGATTTAATGGCTTATAGCAGTACTGAAAACATAACTGGCTCATGTTGTGTTTACATATTCTCAAATGTAAGTCTTTCTAGCTGTATGATAAGCCTATCCTTCTCTGGGGCGGGAGCTCTGCTGTTCTGATTGCAATGGGGTGTGTTTTGGGGGCAGTCCTAGGAAGCCACAGCCAGCTGCAGAGTTGGGAGAAGGAAACAGGTCCTAAAAGAACGAGGTGATGGGAAGAATGAGCCCAACCAGCAGAGGATGCCATTGAGGAATCTGACCAGAGTCTGTTCAAGTTTCCTTCTAGTAAGTGTTTCTATGCACACAGTTTCCAACTTGGGTGAACGTGCTCCTTGTGTTGAATGCTTAGTGTCAGGTGGGACACAGTAGAGTGTTCAGCCCCCCACTTCAGGGTTCAATGTCATTCATAGAAGGTGGAGTGGATAAGATATACGTCTGGGTGTAGGGCAGCAGCTCAGAAGGCTTGGAGTCATGTTAAAACGTTCATCCCAGCAAGGAAAAAGAAACCTGAACTGAAAAACAGAGCCAGAAGCCTAGTCATAAAGACGGTTAGTATGACAGGAGTGAGGAAAAGCCTGTGATTTCTCAGCTCTTGGGAGCCACCCAACCCTGACCCGGTGGGTCTGAGCAGACTGACGCACAGGTGGCCTCAGGCAGATCGGCTTGCCACTCACTCAGGCTGGACCTCTGGCTGACTTTGAGGACGTCCACAGATCAGAGGGTCTGGGGAAGACACGGGCCGACATCCCTCCCTGATACCTCCTGCCACCCTGAGCACTCATCACTGCGCTTGACACCCCTCAGGCTCTCAACACATTTGTCGCTGCTACTGAAGAGGATCGCAAGTCATCTTGTGTTTACTTAACACACTTACAGAAGAGCGGTGGCTGGGAGGACGGGGAGGCGGGCGCAGAGCAGGGAGGGAGCACAGACACAGATGGAGGTGAAATGTTGACCTGGAAAGCTGCTTCCATGGCAGTGAGCAGTGCGTGGCAGAGATGCAGTCCTCCACGACTCTGCCTAGCAGCAAGCATGGTAGTAGTGAAAATGAAAGAAAGGAAGTGAGGAAAGGCCAAAAGAAGAGGAATGAATGATCCCCAAGGTCAGGAGCTGTGACTCACCCCTGTCTCCCAGGACAGCTCTGGTCCATGGTGGATGCCTGAGAATGTGGTCATTGATTAAGGGAAAGAGAAAAAAGCTCTTTAGTGAGGGAAATGGGATAGTCAGAAGGAAGTGCTGATATGGAAACTGGACATCCCTCTTCTGGATTTGAGGAAACAGACTGAAGAAATGGTTTCTCCATGAGTCCGCCCCTTCAAATTCACATCGAGTTCCAGACAAAGCAAGGATACTGTAGGTAGAAAAGGTGCCCAATACCTCCTCAATGGGTGACACCAGTTTAAGTGAGGAAAGGACATCACCGAGAGGGTGGAAGCCCTGGTGACAGCCACCTAAGGAGTCCGAGGTGGATTCAAGAACACTTCATCTTACTTTGTCTCCCTGTCTTCTTCCTTAACAACCTTCCTTAAGACAGAAGTTACTGTGGCATAAGGTCAGATGAGGAAGCCGTGCCCTTCGGTTCAAGAAATGGCCAGTTCCCACGGTGGCTTTTGCTTATCTAATAATGGATCAACAGTTAAGGTGAAGGAGGAAAAGTGCTGCTTGGTTTAGAATCCTATTTAAGGTAATTTTAAGCTGTGCTAGTATTAAAATTTCACTTTTTTTTTTTTGAGCAAAATGGAACCCAAATTTAGCCCCTGTGGAGTCTCCTGCTAGCCCTCCCAGTCTGAAATCCTACTCCAAATACAACTCACGAGAGTGTTTATTTAAACTATCTATTTTTTTTTATAACAAACTGGGATTTATTCTTAGAGCTGCTGATGGAACACTTTAATTTACAAACGGGTTTCCCAAAGCTTCCTAAAGCCACCAGATGCAAAGAGAAGTGTCTGCATCACCGTGCTCAGCCTGTTTAATGCAGGCAATATTGTAAACAGCACTCTAGGGGAAGGTTTCAGAAGTACATTTAATTGCATTTTCCACTTCTCGTAACAGCAAGGGATTAAGCCAAGATGGAACGTAATGGAACCTGCTCCATCCCATCACCTTAAAGTAAGAGAGGAAAGGAATGCACAACAGTAGGCTTATCAGGGAAAAAAAATACAATCATTTTTATTTGGATAAGTTTGCGAATGATCAAGAGCAAACAAATTAATTTGTATTCTGTTTTCTGGTGGTCAGTGTGTATATAAAAAGGTAACTTATGTTTATTAAAATAATTTTCTTCTCTCCTCATGAAATCTTGATTTCAGAAATAAATAAATTCTAATAGGTGTTTTATAGGCAACACCATTTAAATAGCTTATATCCTAATGATCCGTACAATATATAATAAGGAATATCTGGACTAGAGAAGTGGGTAAAAGCTTTCAGCTTATCTGGGCTATTTTAATACCACAAGGCATGAGAAGAAGCAAAGATGAGCTAGGCACTTTTTTCCAGCACTCCCATTGAGATCGTTCCCATTGAGGTCATTCCCGCTGGTCGTTAGATGAGACAATAAATGCAAAGGGCCCAGTACAGTGGATGGAATGCAAGAGGAGCTCCATGTAAGTGAGTCCCTTGCCCCTCTTCACACTTAGTAAATAATAGTATTTTAAAAGTAATCATACTGTTGTTTGTTTTATTTTTGTGTCTATATGTTGTCTTCTAACATTTTTTTCCATGGCAGAAGTTTTCTTGATTTTTACATTTCTAGTGCCTTAGCAAAATCTTCAGTAAAAGTACAGAGATGCAGTCTCTGAGCTAAACATCTAACATCTGCCACTTACCAGCCAAGGTTTAATGGATCTTTACTTCACTTCTCAAACCTTTAAACTGAAGTAAATAATTATCCTCACTTCATGGAATTAAAAATTAGCAAACACAAATGCTTAGCAGAGTAACAGATGCTAGACAATATATGTTAGTTCCCATGAGTCTGGCCTCTGTTACATGGTGGGTGAGAGTTTGATAAAGGAATATGTGAGCCAGAAAAGGCTGAAAACACCAGTGTGTCCCAGTGTAGTCATTCTGTCCATAAAGGTCTCCGCTAAATTACATTAAACAAATAACTAGAAAATTTAGAAGCGTGCAGGGGGATACCCACACATGACATTTTAAATTTTATTGCAAGTTCATATATGTTCCTAGTAAGACCACACATACTCCCAATTTTTTTAATGAAATGATTTTACGTAATTTTCTCATCTTGCAAAATTTAATTCCCATTTAGGAATCAACAAATCTGAGATCTTCTATGTTGAAATGAAAGCAGGAATGGTGCAGAGGTTTCCAAAATATTTATAATGAGTCCGTGGTAGACAAAACACATCTAATAAGTTCTCTGGGAAACCATAGTTTTAATTTGCCATTTGGCTGGCTATGTTTGCATTCAAAAACTCAGAAAAAATATGTAGCACAGTTTTAAACAGATGAATGCACTTTAGTATCAGTAATTATTAATACTTCAAAGTGTATCTGAATTTGCTTAGTTTAGTTAATAAGAAAACTTTCTTCCTTTTTGCTTTTAGGAAATTAAACATTAACCAGGCATTTTTCTTAGCAATCTGCCATTATGAGCCATAATATGGGCTTTTGTCCTAACACAGGCAACTCTACTGCAGCTGTACCCGAACAGCCCCAACATGGAGTAAGAATAAGCCTATTGCACAGTTGAATGAAATGCTTTGGAGTTCAGGTTTAGATAACACCTGCTTACTTCCTCATCTCCCCCATGTATTTCCACAATGGTGAAGAGAACATGTAAACTTATATTAGTTAAGAAATTATTTTATTGACTGTAGATTATTAAGAGATCACAGATAGATGGTATTTTAAAAATGTTATGCAGAACATTCTTCCTTTAAAAAATCAATGCCTTGAACCCACGGCGCTGCTATGCCCTTGCTCTGAAAGAAATAAGAAGCCCCCAGGATACAGAGTCCAAGGAAAATGAGAAAACGGTGCCAAGGACATTTGTCATATCTCCTAAGAACAGAAAAACTGGTCAAATCTAAAATCGTTCATCAGGTCATAAGACTCAGCTTCTAGTCTGTTGGAAACCAAAGTTGCATGGGGGTGGATTGGGCAGAGAAAGATCACAAAGTTTCCTCTAGGTTGAGGAGAATGTACCAGGACAAGTCCTATAATAAAGAGAAGCTCTGGTCTAAGAAATAGGACTAGATGAGCTGCCATAAGCTTGCAAGGACAAAAATGATCTCACCTACCATAGACTGGCCAGACCAGTGTCTCATGAAGCTACCCAATTTCTATGCTGTCAGTTGGAGATCTATTAGATTGGTACAAAGGTAATTGCAGTTTTTGCCCTTAAAAGTAATGGCAAAAACCACAGCTACTTTTGCACCAACCTAACAAATCTTTCTCTTTTTCTGGATTTCAAACTTGCTTCTGCTTTGGGAACAATTTCTGAGATTAAACACAGACACAGTGAAGTCCACACCTGGTGTCTTCTCCTCTCTGTGCTGCGTCCTTGGTAATACCCAGTTGGATTTTGAGGACGGCTCAGCTATTCTGTGGGTCCAGGCATGGCTCAGACCAGCGGGTTGTTCTTGGGCTTGAATTTCACCTTGGTGCTAAATGGCTGCCTGCAAGGTAAAATAAGGTTAGAGAATGCTGTGGTGTAAATAGATGCACATTACATCTTTTTCAGATTAACTCATATCAACCACCACTTAAATTATTAACCAATCATGTAAATGAATTGTGTACTTTATCTTAAAACAAACCTACAGAGGACCAAGTGTAATGTGGCCCAGTGCTGAAGAATGGGATTTGGAGAATCAGAAAAACATTGTTTTGAGTCCTGGGGTTGTTACTCAGAGAGCTTTGTGAGTTTACCTTGGAAAAGTCACATAAATCTTGGAGACTTGATTTTCTTATTTGTAACAGGTCGCACAGTAAGTGATTATAAGGTAGTCCTGAATGTATTTAAAATGAATGACTATTTTATCCTAAATTATTATTTTTCCACACTATAGAGATGATATAATAATTGTAGCTAACAACTATTTACCCCTTACTACATTTCAAGAGCTTTTCTAAGTATTTTATAAATGTTTTCTCACTTAATCCTCACAATAATCCTGAGCGTGGTAGAAGGAGGTTGAGTCACTTAGCTCAGGCCACACACTGTATGGGAGCACTGCTCTATCCAACAATGATTTCCTGAGTATATGTTATGTCCCAGGCACCATCATAGGCCAAAAGATACTGCAGTAAATGTAGAGACACAAATGCCTGTGCTCAGGAATGACATCCTGGTGATAATGCTAATGTTATCAGCAACTGACACTTAGTAAACATTTACCAGGAGCTGCATGTTACAATAAGCTTGTATATTTTGTAAACTATTTCTATGAGGTAGATAAGTGATTTTATTTCACCTTATATATGGGAAATGTTGTTTCTCAGCGGTGTTTTATATAACTACAAATTGTTAACAGCAATATTGCTTTGTTGAACCAATCCAGGGGACTGAAATTAATCGAAATATTGATTTGGATGGGTTTAACTTCTGATCTTTTTTTAATGACTCCTTCAATAGTGCTAGTAAATGCAACAAATTAAGCCTAGACTAATTTACTAACTACTAAAAATTTTGGTTGATAAACACGTTCATGTTTGTTTTTTATTTGTTGTTCAAGCAAACTGGTGTGGGATGTGGCAGGCTCAGTTCCCAGATGTTTTATTGGTTAGGGTTCCTGATATTTATCACTAATTAATGTTTGTAAGTGTAAGGCCGGTTGCCTTGCTGGAAGCTCGGAAGCTCGGATGCATCCCCCCCGCCCCACCCCTTTTTCCCTTCTACAAGCCCCAAGCAAGCTCAGACATACTCGGGTATGCTTGCACAGCCTGGTCTTCTCTTAAAAAGCCCAGTATGCAAACAAAGTGCTGCAACCATAGCTTCTTAATAACCAATAGCAGCTAAGCCCTAACAACCAACAGCAGCTAAGCCTTAACAACCAATAGCAGCCGAGTTTTAACAAGCCAAGTCCTAGGTCAAGGCTTGTAACTTACCCAATAGCAGTCTTGCTCTCCCACAACCAATCGAGCTGTTTCACTTCACTCCCTATAAAACCCCCTGTCTGAGAGGAGTCTGTGCGACTTCTCCAGCCCCTCCTGTCCGGACCGCAGAACCTCACCCGGGAGCCTGAATAAATTCCCTTGCTTTGGATTATTTCAGTGCTGGCCTCAGTTTCTTCGTTTTATCCTCGGAAACAAACCTTACAGGAAGCACAGGGCTGATTCACTAG
>CAUYQU010023666.1:0-23942 GCA_963574635.1 Cheracebus regulus | reverse complement strand
ATAGCATTTCACAGGTTTAAATAAAATATTGGTTGGCTGCTTATTTGTTATTTTCATCCCCTATTCCTTCCTGTCTCCATTGTTAAACACAATTATTGGCATAAAAGAGGTTTTTAATACCCATTTTTAGACTGCATTCTACCGCGGGCAATAGAACTAGAATCCCGTTCTCTCTCCCTCTCTCTCTTCCTCTTTCTTTCTCTCTCTCATTCTTTTTCTTTCTTTCACCCTTTCAAAAAAAAAAAATACTGGCAAATCAAATTCAACACATTTAAAAAATCATTCACAGGCCAGGTGTGGTGGCTCACGCCTGTAATCCTAACACTTTGGGAGGCCTAGGCAGGCAGATCACCTGAGTTCAGGAGTCCAAGACCAGCCTGGCCAACATGGCGAAACCCCATCTCTATTAAAAATACAAAATTAGGCCAGGCACAGTGGCTCACACCTGTAATCCCAGCACTTTGGGAGGCTGAGGCGGGCGGATTACTTGAGGTAAGGAGTTCGAGAGATCAGCCTGGCCAGCATAGTGAAATCCCATCTCTACTAAAAATACAAAAAATTAGCTGGGTATGGTGGTATATACCTGTAATCCCAGCTACTCAGGAGGCTGAGGCAGGAGAACTGCCTGAACTGAGAGGCAGAGGCAAAGGTTGCGGTGAACTGAGATGGTGTCACTGCACTCCAGCCTGGGTGACAGAAACTCCATCAAAAAAAAAAAAAAAAAAAAAGTTCAACACAGCTTGGAAAACACAGTGAAATTCCATCTCTACAAAAATAAAATTTAGTTTGAGCACAGTGACTCACACCTGTAATCCCAGCACTTTCGGAGGTTGAGGTGGGCAGATCACCTGAGGTTGGGAGTTGGAGACCAGCCTGACCAATATGGTGAAACCTTACCTCTATCAAAAATACAAAAGATTAGCTGGGCATGGTGGCAGGCACCTGTAGTCTCAGCTATTCAGGAGGCTGAGAGGGGAAAACCACTTGAACTTGGGAAGTAGAGGTTGCGGTGAGCTGAGATCACGCCACTGCACTCCAGCCTGGCAGCCTGGGTGACAGGGAGATCCTGTCAAAATAAATAAATAGGCCAGGCGTGGTGGCTCATAACGTCAGGAGATTGAGACCATCCTGACCAACATGGTGAAACCTTGTCTCTACTAAAAAATTAAAAAAATTATCTGGGTGTGGTGGTGCACACCTGTGTTCCCAACTACTCAGGAGGCTGAGGCAGGGGAATTGCCTGAACCCGGGAGGCGGAGGTTGCAGTGAGCCGAGACTGCACCACTGCACTCCAGCTGGGTGACAGAGTAAGACTCCATCTCAAAAATAAATAAATAAATAAATAAATAAATAATTTAAAAATTAGCTGAGTGTGGTAGCACACCTGTGGTCTCAGCTACTCAGTAGGCTGAGGTGGGAGGATGGCTTGGACCTGGGAAGTTGAGGCTGCAGTGAGCCATGACTGCACCACTGCACTCAAGCCTGGGTAACAGAGTGGGATCCTGTCTCAAAAAAAAAAAAAAGTTCATCAAATATTCTGTTAATGGTTCAACAACAGAAGTGGTTAAACAATTTAAATATACTCAAATATTGCTTCTTATTGAGACTAATGTTTTTGAGAATATTTAACAGCATGAGAAATACATATATCTATATATTTTTTTTTTTGTTTTGTTTTGTTTTCTTTTTCTTTTTTTTTTTGAGACAGAGTCTTGCTTTGTTGCCCAGGCTGGAGTACAATGGCGCAATCTTGGCTCACTGCAACCTCCATCTCGCAGGTTCAAGTGATTATTCTCTCTCAGCCTCCTGAGTAGCTGGGATTACAGGTGCATGCCACCACGCCCAGGTAATTTTATGTATTTTAGTAGAGACGGGGTTTCACCATGTTGGTCAGGCTGGTCTCGAACTCCTGACCTTGTGATCCACCTACCTCAGCCTCCCAAAGTGCTGGAATTACAGGCGTGAGCCACCACGCCCAGCTGCAAAATATTTATATTTTAAATATAAAATATATAAAACATGTTATTTCAGCTTTTTCAAAAAAATATTTTAATCACACATAAATAAATATATATGGGGTACAATGTAATATTTTGATACATGTATACAATGTGTATTAAATCAGAGTAATTAGCACATCCATCACTTCAAACATTTATCATTTGTGTTGAAAACACTCAAAATCTTCTCTTCTAGCTATTTGAAAATATACAATTATTTTTATCTATAGTCATCCTACAGTGCTAGAGAACACTAGAACTTATTTGTCTTATCCAGCTATAATTTTGTATCCATTAACTAGTCTCTCCTTTTTACCCTTCCCCTGCTCTTCTCAGACTCTAGTAACCACTGTTCTACTCTCTAGTTCCTATAACTTTTTTTTTTTTGTGAGACAGTCTCACTCCATAACCCAAGCTACAGTGCAATGGCACAATCTCATCTTACTGCAACCTCTGCCTCCTGGTTTCAGCCTTGTGACTCTTGTGCTTCAGCCTCCCAAGTAGATGGAATTACAGGCGTGCACTACCACACCCACCTAGTTTTCTTGTGTATTTTTAGTAGAGATGAGGTTTCCTATGTTGCCCAGGCTAATCTCGAACTCCTGGGCTCAAGTGATCCACCTACCTTGGCCTCTCAAACTGCTGGGATTATAGGCGTGAGCCACCACACCTGGCCTATTCTACTCTCTACTTTTATTATGATCAACTTTTTTAGCTTCCGCATATAAGTAAGAACATACGGCATTTCTCTTTCTGTGCCTTATTTCACTTAATGTCCTCCAGGCTGATGCATGTTGCTGCAAATGACAAGATTTCATTCTTTTATGGTAAATAGTATTCCACTGTGTATATATATACCACACTTTCTTTATCCAGTTATGTATTGAGGGATACAGGTTGATTCTCTATCTTGGCTATTGTGAATAGTTCTACAATAAACATGGAAATGCAGATGTCTCTTTGACACACTGATTTCCTTTCCCTTGGATATATACCTATTAGTGGGATTGCTGTATCATATGGTAGTTCTCTTTTTAGCTTTTTGAGGAACTCCATAATTATTTTCCATAATGGCTGCACTAATTTACATTTCCGTCAATAGTAAACGGAATAGTTTCCCTTTTCTCCATTTTTTTGGTGATAGACACTATTTTTTTTTTAGATGGAGTTTCACTCTTGTTGCCCTGGCTGGAGTGCAACAGCATGATCTTGGCTCACTGCAACCTCTGCCTCCTGGGTTCAAGCAATTCTGCCTTAGCCTCTCGAATAGCTGGGATTACAGGCGTGCACCACCATGCCCGGCTAATTTTGTATTTTCAGTAGAGATAGGGTTTCTTCACGTTGATCAGGCTGGTCTCGAACTCCCAACCTCAGGTGATCCGCCTGCCTTGGCCTCTCAAAGTGCTAGGATTACAGGCGTGAGCCACCATGCCCAGTGGCAATAGACACTATTTTAACTGGGGTGAAATAACATCTCATTGTAGTTTTGATTTGCATTTCTTGATGTTAGTGATGTTAAGCGGATTTTCATATACTTGTTGACAATTTTATGTTTTCTTTGGAGAAATGTTTATTCAGATCAACTACCCAATTTTAAAATCAGATTACTTGTTTTTCTGTTGTTGAAATATTTCAGTTCCTTTTATGGAACTGAAATAATGTCTGTTTATTCCAGACATTAATCACTTGTCAAATGAATAGTTTGCAAATATTTTCTCCCATTCCGCAGGTTATCTCTTCACTCTGTTTCCTTTGTTGTACAGAAGCTTTTTTAACTGATATAATCCTATTTGTCAACTTTTGTTTTTGCTGCCTGTGCTTTTGAGGTCTTATCTGTAAGATCTTTGCACAGACCAATGTCCTGAAATGTTTCTTCCATGTTTTCTTTTAGTGGTTTCATAGTTTCAGATCTTAAATTTAAATCTTTAGTTCATTTTGAGTTGATTTTTGGATATGGTGAGAGACGGGGGTCTAGTTTCATTCTTCTCCATATGGATATCCAGTTTTCTCAGCACACTCACTGAAGAGACTTTTTCTCAATGTATGTTTTGGGTGCCTCTGTTAAAAATCAGTTGGCTAAAAATGCGTAGATTTATTTCTGGGTTCTCTATGGTGTTCCAGTGATCTACTTGTCAGTTTTTATGCCAATGCCATGCTGTTTTGATTACAATAGTTTTGTACACTTTCAAGTCAAGAAGTGTACTGCATCCAGCTTTGTTCTTTTTGCTCAGGACTGCTTTGGCTATTCAAGGGCTTTTGTGGTGCCTGCCATACAAATTTTAGGATTGTTTTTTTCTAAAACAATCTTAAGATGTTTTTCTGTGAAAAATGTCATTGGTATTTTGATAGGGCCTGCATTAAATCTGTAGATCACATTGGGTAGTATGGTCATTTTAATACTATTGATTCTTCCAGTCCATTAATATGGGATGCCTTTCCATTTATTTGTGTCCTCTTCAACTTCTTTCATCAGTGTTTAATGGTTTTCACGGTAGACATCTTTTACCTCCTTGGTTAAATTTATTCCTAGGTACTTTAACTTTTTTGTAGCGACTGTAGATGGGACTGCTTTCTTGATTTCTTTTTCAGCTAGTTTGTTATTGATGTATACAAACTATTGATTTTTGTATATTAATTTTGTATCCTGCAACTTATTGAATTCATTTATCAATTTTTTTTTTCTTTTTACCTTTTCCCCCTCATTCTTTTTGTCATCTTACTGTTTATCAGTACTAAGAGTTTTCTGGTAGAGTCTTTAGATTTGGTTTTTGTTTTTGAGACAGGATCTCGATCTGCTGCCCAGGCTGGAGTGCAGTGGCACAATTATGGCTCACCGCAGACTCGACCTCCTGGGCTCAAGTATTCCTCCCACCTCAGCCCCCTGAGTAGCAGCTGGCACTTCAGATGCGTGCTACCATACCCAGCTAATTTTTGTATTTTTTTGTAGAGACGGGGCCTTCCTGTTGCCCAGGCTGGTCTTGAACTCCTGGGTTCAAGTAATCCTCCTGCCTCATCCTCTCAAAGTGCTGGGATTACAGACATGAACCACCACACTGGGCTGACTCTTTTTAACCTGTAATGTCTCATCTAGATGCAGTCTAGCACAAACCATGCCATCTGTGGTCAACAGACTTCTAAAATGGCCACCAATTACTCCAGCCTCCTGGTGTTCATGCCCTTGTGTAATCTCTTCCTCCTGAGTATGGACTGGCCTAGTGATTTGCTTCTAACTAACAGACTACAGCAAAGGTAATAGGATACCATTCCATGATTGTAAAAGATTCTGACTTCCATCTTCCTAGGAGACTTGCTATTCCTTTCTCAGCTTTGTGATGTTGAAGAAATTACATGGAAAGGAATTCAGGGCAGCCTCCAGCCATCAGCCAGTGAGAAACCAAGCCTCTCAATTCAACATCCCTTTAGGAAGAGAATTCTGTCACCAACCAAGTTACTTTTCTTTTTTTGAAGTTGGAGTTTTGCTCTTATTGCCCAGGCTGGAGTGCAATGGTGCGATCTCAGCTCACTGCAACCTCTGCATCCCGGGTTCAAGCGATTGTCCTGCCTCAGCCTCCCAAGTAGCTAGGACTACAAGTATACACCCCACACCCACCTAATTTTGTATTTTTATCTGTTATTATTTATTTATTTAGAGATGGAGTTTCGTTCTTGTTGCCCAGGCTGGAGTGTAATGATGCGATCTTGGCTCACTGCAACCTCCACCTCCTGGGTTCAAGTGGTTCCCCTGCCTCAGCCTTCCCAGTAGCTGGGACTACTGGCGTGCACCACCACGCCCAGCTACTTCTTTTTTTTTTTTTTTTTTTTTTTTTGTATTTTTAGTAGAGATGGGGTTTCTCTATGTTGGTCAGTCTGGTCTTGAACTCCTAACCTCAGGTGATCCACCCACCTCGGCCTCCCAAAGAGCTGGGATTAAAAGCATGAGCCACAGTACCTGGCCTTAATTTTGTATTTTTAGTAGAGACAGGGGTTTCTCCACTTGTCAGGCTGTCTCAAACTCCTGACCAGGTGATCCACCCACCCTGGCCTCCCAAACTGCAGGGACTACAGACGTGAGCCATCGCACTGGGCCTTGTCTGCACTTTAGGTCATCTTGGGATCTTTTAAAAATTCCAAAGTCCAGGCCATACTCTCAGGGCAATTAAATCACAATCTGCTGGGGAAGGGAAAGAGACAAAGGCATCAGTTTTCCAAGCTCCACAGGTGATTTCAATGTGAAGACGGGTCTGGGAACTCACTGAGCTTGAGTTTTATCTGTGTGATCAAGAAAAAGTTAATTCATGGTGACAGAGAGAGGAGCAGTTGAATGAAAACAACTATATACACCTGCCCTTCTCTGAGATTGTAAGGTAGCCTTGATTTCCCCCTGCAATGTTATGAATTCTGAAAACATCAGAAAGAAGGTCAAATAAATGCTTATTTTCCTTTTTGGATTTGTGCATGCCTCCATTCCCCTCCAGAATTACGGACAACTGAGAAATTCACCTTTTCATCTTTTCTTGGTACTTTTCATGGAACTAATAAATAATTCTGCCATATTACAGGTATTCAACATAGTAAGACATGACTCAAATGCTTTTTTATTAAGCAGATCTTATTTAATTCAGTCAGTTTTGATCCAACCCACATGCCAAATGCAGCCTGCCAAAGTTAAATACCCTACGAACATTAGGATAAAAATGCCTTCTTTTTAAAAAGCAAAATCTATTTCTAATCAAATCCTTTAAGTTGAAATTAAGTCTTTTATAAATTGAATTTCATGTATTCTATAGAATCAACAGACCTGTTTAAGAACTCTGACCACTCTCAGAAAAGTTAGTCAGTAGGACCCCTCTCCATTCCTCCCAGGACCTAGACAAAAAGGAAAAAGGGTAAGAGGAAGAAGAGAAACATCAGAAGAAAAGACTAAATATAAACCAAATAAACCTATTCAAAATAAATTTTTGTGATTGGCCAAATTCCTTCTCTCTACAGTTTCTGCTAATTTCACTCTAGAAAGAGTTGTAAAAGCCTGGGCGCTGTGGTTCATGCCTGTAATCCCAGCACTTTGGGAGGCCGAGGTGGGTGGATTACCTGAGGTCAGGAGTTCGAGACCAGCCTCACCAACATGGCGAAACCCAGGATCTACTAAAAATACAAAAATTAGCTGGGAGTGGTGGCAGGCATCTGTAGTCCCAGCTATTTGGGAGGCTGAGGCAGGAGGATCGCTTGAACCCAGGAGGAAGAGGTTGCAGTGAACCAAGATTGAGCCATTGCACTCCAACCTGTGCGACAGACAGACATTCCATAAAAAAAAAAAAAAAAAAAAAAAAAGTTGTAAAAGACAGATGACCTATCTACAATCTTTAGACCAGTGGTTTTTAATAAGGAAAGCTTAGAATCATCAAAGAGGCTCAATATACTTTTGAAATACTATAGTAGTGGTTACACAAGTATGTTCACACAAGAATGTTCACTTTATAGTTCATTAATCTTATAATTTGTGCGCTTTTCTTTGTTACACATCAATTAACACATTTTTAAAATAAATAGATTTGTCCTGAGCAGAATCTCTGAAAGATTCTAAGCAAGCAGGTATCAGAAATAGTCAAGGTTACATGATTTGCCCTAGGTCAGCGATATAGTTAGCTACAAATGAAGTCCTTCATATCACTTTCCTCCTCTTTCTGTTATGAATTATAAATATGTTGATATTATTATACTTTTTAACATTTACTTTCCTACTTAGACTCTGAAAAAAATATGTATTATAAGTGAGAACTGCAAAATAACAAGCAAACAAGTAAATGGAAAACACATATCTTGGACTCACAACTGTGCATTACTGAAGCTGCTGTACCATCCATATAAGGAAATTAAATAAAGCCTAATGCCCACACTATCAGTGTTTAAATCCTTTTGGTGGGGTGCAGTGGCTCATGCCTGTAATCCCAGCACTTTGGGAGGCTGAGGCGGGGGATCACCTGAGGTCAGGAGTTCAAGACCAGCCTGATCAACATGGAGAAACCCCACCTCTACTAAAAATACAAAATTAGCCAGGTGTGGTGGCGCATGCCTGTAATCCCAGCTACTTGGAAGGCTGAGGCAGGAGAAGTGCTTGAACCCACGAGGCGGAGATTGCGGTGAGCCAAGCCTGCACCATTGTACTCCAGCCTGGGCAAGAAGAGCAAAACTCTGTCTCAAAAAAAAAAAAAAGAAAAGAAAAGAAAAGGCTTTCAATGCAGACGTATGTCAAATTATTAGTAGTAAAATCAACTGTGTACCTATTCAAATAGACTAGCATTATTTTTGATACGAAAATACAGGGTGATAGAATGGAAAGAGGGCTAGGCTGAGCATGGCAGAGTGCGTTTTAGTCATGACCATCCCATAAAGTTGTTGTATGATTTAGGGCAGGACCAAGTCTCTCTGGGTCCAAGAGTGTTAAAATGAGAGGATGGAACTCCAGCGCTAGAACTAAACAGAATCTCAAGTTCCTTCTAGGTAAAACAACAACAACAACAATGTATATATATGCTTTTAAAATGCATTCTACAAATGAATATCTCTATTCAAGTATTTTTAAAGTAGCTTTCTAAAATAAAAATACTAGAATTCCTCTAGTACCTGCCTTATAAATACAAGCATATTCTTCAGGTTGTATCAAATGCAAACCTTCTAGATTTGTCGTCTAGGTGAAACAACCTCTCCCTCTCATTTGGCTAGTAATAACATTGTTGATTCTTTATCATCATGAGACTCTTTTGCATGCATTTAAAAAACTTCATATTGTGAAACAATTTCAGATTTACAGAACATGAGTTATTTTTTATGGGAAATATGTCTCTCTCAATATGTAACAGAAGTCTCTCTTAATATCTAATCTACTGCAATTTGAAAACTTTCACCGGGCGTGGTGGCTCACGCCTGTAAAATCCCAGCACTTTGGGAAGCTGAGGCAGGCAGATCATGAAGTCAGGAGTTTGAGACCAGCCTGACCAACGTGAAATCCCGTCTCTACTAAAAATACAAAAATTAGCCACACATGGTGGTGCGCACTTGTAATCCCAGCTACTCAGGGGGCTGAGGTATGAGAATTGCTTGAACCTGGGAGGCGGAAGATGCAATAAGCCAAGATCGCACCACGGCACTCTACCCTGGGTGACAGAGCGAGACTCCATCTCAAAAAAAAAAGAAAAGAAAAGAAAACTTTTGATGGAGAATTTGTTTGACTACCCTTTACCAACTGCCTACTAGCACTCTGCTAGGCACTTTCCTGCTCCTGAAGTTACTACATAAGAAATCAAAAAAACTGTGGAATGGTTAATTGAAACATTATTTCATGAATGCCTCAATCTGAATATTACACTTATAGTACTTAAAAAATTAAGATGGCCTTATAACCACTTAGCCTTAAATGTTTCAGGGTAACTTGTAAGACACAAGTGTCTAAATAAACAGTTAAATGCCAACTTTAAAGACTATTTGCCTAGGCATAACTAAGATCCAATCTCATACTCCCTATACCTTTTCATGAAGTCCTTATAAAACTATTTCATGCTTCCTAGACTCAGATATGGGGCTCCCAAGGGAAAATTTGTGTAGCCCTCCAGCCAAATCAGAGAAACTTAGTGCTCTCAAAGGATCAACAAAATGCCTGTCAAGGGGATTGGCATTCAATACAACAACAACCCTGGTTTGCTCTTGGTAGGGATAATAGACAATTTAAGGGACTAGGGAATATTAACATTAATTTTTAAACTTCAATCCTGACTTCTTAGTACAAGAAACAAAAGATAAATTAGTTAAACATGAAACCTGCGATTTCCAAAACTACTCATCTGAACACAGTTAATAATTCAATCAAAGATACTATAAACCAGTAAGTCAGAGGTTCAATGAGATTTTTTCCCCATCTTGTTACATACCACAGTAAGCACATAAAATTTAGAGAAAAACTATTTTATACGTCATGTTCTAATTATGAACACCACCACATTCTCAATCATAATAAAGCTACAGTCAAAAAACAACACAGGTTTGGAGCACCAATCGATGATCTAAATACACAAATGACAGTGAGAAACACCAACTCCTACGACATCCACAAAACAATTTTAAAATTCCCTACAAATAACCTGAGAACCTGAGCAGAGTAAGAAACAGAGCTTAACAATAATCTGGTCCAATACCTTCAAGGAACAAATAGAAAAATCAAGGCTCAAGTGAACAATTCATCCAAAGTCTCTTAGTAGTAGAAAAGTCATTTCATATGTTACATAATGAATGTTGTCTTGCCATAAGATGTGGGTAACCCCCAATCTAGGCACCGAGGAAGGAGAGCTAAGCAGATTCCCGGCACAATTAGTACCTGAAGAGTATCTTAGTTTTTAGTGTTACTATTATTTCCTTTTATATAATCCTTTAATCATATATATGGAAATATATATATATGGAAATAACTGAGTAGTAAGATATTCTTCAGGCACTAATTATATATATATATATATATATATCTTAGTTCATAGTCGGAGGAATGCCTAGAGCAGACATGGTACAGAGCATGAATTAAGGAATAAGCAGCTTATAGTCAGAGGAATGTCTAGAGCAGACACGGTACAGAGCATGATTTAAGGGAAAAACAGTTATACCAAGACAAGAATCTATGGCTCAGGTGGCAGCGTTCAGTATCGTAAAGATACCTGCTGTATGGCAGGCTTGGAGCTAGAGCCACTCCTCCTGAAAAAGGAGTTGTAGTATCTTGCGCCCAGTTCTTGCAGAAGGCTGCTCTCAGACCAGCAGTCCTGCGAGAGTCCTAGGGCTTAAAACCCCTCTGGTATAATCACGCCTTAGTGACCGTATAACTTGTCAGTTCTCTAGCTACTGTGCTGATTCAGAGCATCCTCCTATAGAAATCAATGGAAGGTGCCAGCAGGTGGCTGTAGACCTCAGCTCTGTTGCTGCTCAAAGCATCCTCCTATAGAATTCCTTAGAAGTAGCCTGCCCCTAGATAAGAGATATTGCACACTGCGCCCTCTGAGAATGTACCCTCTTCACTGTGCATGGCCCACCTCCTTGCCTTGGTGACCTAATGAGGGTGGACCCCTTGCTGTGCACTGCCCACCTCCTAGCCTAGGTGACCTAATGGGGGTGGACTCCTTGTTTATTGCTCACGTGATTATCTTGACCCTATCACTATCCTTAAGATGACTTCACTCACTACCCTGCCCCCTAACCTATACCCAATAAATACAGACACTTCTGGATGTTTGGGGCCTTGCCTGTCTCTGCCTGTAAGTGGCATGGCCCCCCGAGCCCAGCTGCTCTTTCCAGTCCTTCTGTGTCCTGTCTCTTTACTTCTCGGATCCCGTGCCTCAGCACAGCAATAGGGGACACCTCACGACCCTGTAGGGCTGTGGCCCTACAATAAGACAGTGATGAAAGACAACTTAGCCTTTCTGATTCTGTTAGGTTTCTCTGTGAGAAGACGTAAATCATGCGATCTAGGCTCTACATCAGGGAAGTCCTTAAGCGATCATTCTCACAATCAGCCAGTGCTGCTTCTCCCTTGTCTTAATATATTCATAAAGACAATGATCTCAGGATTTTTGTTTTGTTTTGCTTTATGCTCTTGTAATTGTCACTTTTTTTTTTTTTTTTTGAGACAGAGTCTCGCTCTGTCACCCAGGCTGGAGTGCAGTGGCGCAATCTTAGCTCACTGCAACCTCCACCTCCCAGGTTGGAGCGATTCTCCCACCTCAGCCTCCTGAGTGGCTAGGATTACAGGTGCATGACACTGCACCTAATTTTGTATTTTCGTAGACACAGGGTTTCACCATGTTGGCCAGGCTGGTCTCAAATTCCCAAGCTCAGACCATCCACTTGCCTCAACCTCCCAAAGTGCTGGGATTACAGGTGTGAGCCACCGCGCCTGGCCAATTGTCGCCTTTTAAATCAAATACTGAAGTCCTAAGACCAGTTTTCAGGTCCTGCAGCTACCATTTCATCATTATTGATAACTCAGATGAATACACTGACTGTGCTTAGCAAACTTGCAGACAGAACCAGTATAGGTGGCTGTATTAGTATTTTCAAACACAGTGACAGCATTCAAATGACTTGGTGCAATTAGGATAACAATTTTTCAAAGTTCAAAAGAGAACATTAAAAAATTTTTAATATTGTGTTTATTCGTAAACAATGAATATATAATTTATCAGAAGAAGAAGGTAAACTAGTTCATTTATGCTAAAAAACAAAGAAATAAATCTCTGCCCAAATTGTAACAAAGAGAAAAAATATTACAAACGAGTAATACAAAAACAGAAATAAAATCTAGAAGAGGTCAGCCACGGTAGCTCACACCTGTAATTCTAGCACTTTGGGAGGCCACAGTGGAAGGACCATTTGAACCTAGGAGTTTGAGATCAGTCTGGCCAATATGGAGACTCCACTTCTATGAAAAAAAAAAAAAATTATGGCCCGGCCAGGTGCGGTGGCTTACACCTGTAATCCTAGCACTTTGGAAGACTGAGGCGGGTGGATCATGAGGTCAGGAGTTCGAGACCAGCCTGACCAACATGGTGAAACCCCGCCTCTATAAAAAATACAAAATTAGCCTGGCATGGTCGTCCACGCCTGTAATCCCAGCTACTCAGGAGGTTGAGGTAGGAGAATCGCTTGGACCCGGGAGGCAGAGGTTGCAGTGAGCCGAGATGGACTCAGGAGGTGGAGGATGCAGTGAGCCAAGATCCTGCCACTGCACTCCAGCCTGAGCAACAGAGTGAGACTCCATCTCAAAAAAAAAAAAAAAAAATTATTGCCGGGCATGGTAGCTCATGCCTGTAATCCCAGCAGTTTGGCAGGCCAAGATGGGTAGATCCCTTGAGAAGAGGAGTTCAAGACCAGCCTGGCCAACATGGTGAAACCCTTTCTCTATTAAAAATACAAAATTAGCTGGGCATGGTGGTACACACCTGTAATCCCAGCTACTAGGTAGGTTGAGGAAGGAGAACTGCTTGAACCCAAGAGGAAGAGGTTGCAGTGAGCTGAGATCGAAACATTTTACTCCAGCATGGCAGACAAAGAGTTAAACACCATCTAAAAAAAAATAATTTTAAAAATTAGCTGGGAGTGGTGGCTCATGCCAGTAGTCACAACTATTTGGGAGGTTGAGGTGTGACGACAGCTTGGAGCCCAGGAGGTCAAGGCTACAATGTGCAGTGATTGTGCCACTGCACTCCAGCCTGGGTGACAGAGCAAGACTCCATCACAAATTCTTTTTTTTTTTTTGAGACGGAGTGTTGCTCTGTTGCCCAGGCTGGAGTGCAGTGGTGTGGGCTCATCTCACTGCAAACTCCATCTCCCAGGTTCAAGCAATTCTCCTGCCTCAGCCTCCCGAACAGCTGGTACTGCAGGTGCCTGCTACCACACCTGGCTAATTTTTTGTATTTTTAGTAGAGTTGGGGTTTCACCATGTTGGCCAGACTGGTCTCGAACTCCTTTCCTTGTGATCCACCCGCTTCAGTCTCCCAAAGCACTGGGATTACAGGCATGAGTGACCTCACCCGGGTGACCTCATCTCAAATTTAAAAAAAATAAAATAACTTCATTTAACACCAAACTCAGTGCCTCAAAAAATAAAATAAAAAAATAAATGTTTTGAATCATCACAAAATCTTGTAAAAGAAATGTCTTTTGTTATATTATTGCAATCTATATCTCTTTTTGCAGTTAAATTTTATTTGCTTTTAGCTATACCCTGACACTTGAAATTTATATTCTGTAACAATGCACCATTCTTTGTCACACTGAATTAAAATTTTAAATGCATAGTACAAATAAAAAACAAAATGCCTCCTGGTGTACAATAGTGCTCATTTAAAAAAAAAAAAGAAAAATACCAAATCTACAATGAACAAATGGTTAAATGATATGAAAAATTAGTTCAAGCAAGATCAACTACATTTATTATTTCTTGAAAAAAAGTTCATCATTGATTTAAAAAATTGCTAGTCACAACAGAAGTGCATTTTACAATGAAGAGATTTGGCATCTACCACATTAAACTTGTGATCAAATTTATTATCAATAATAATGTGACACCCAGACATTTATGCACCTCATGATATGACGGAATCTGAAAAATATTTAAATACATATGGTTGCCAAAATATTTAACTAGAGTCTAATTAAGTCTGCAGAATCTAGTAAGTCTTTTAACCTTCTAGCATAAGGAAATACAAGGAATAAAGGAACAAGTTAAATGATACAAAGAAAACAATCAAATAAATCCAGAATGTGAGACATTCAACAAGAAACCTGCTTTGATGTCAATAAATCAATGCTGTGGAAAAAACAAGAGGTGTAGATGGGAAATAGGAAGTATTCTAGGTTGAAAAAAAAGACTATAAGGGGCCAGGCGTGGTGGCTCACCCCTGTAATCTCAGCACTTTGGGACACCGAGGTGGATGGATCACCTGAGGTCAGTAGTTCGAGACCAGCCTGGCCAACATGATGAAACCCAGTCTCCACTAAAAATATAAAAATTAGCCAGGTGTGGAAGCGCACACCTGTAATCCCAGCTCCTCAGGAGGCTGAGGCACGAGAATCTCTTGAAGCCAGGAGGCGGAGGTTGCAGTGAGCAGAGATCATGCCATTTCATTCCAGCCTGGGCAAGAGAGAGAGAGAGAGAAAAAAAAAGACTATAGGAATAAAACAGACAAATGCAATGCACGACCCTTAACTTGATTCAACTCCACACAACTTAGCTATAAAAGTCATTTCGGAGGCTGGGCACAGTGGCTCATGCCTGTAATCCCAGCACTTTGGGAGGCCAAGGCGGGAGGATCACCTGAGATCAGAAGTTCGAGACCAGATTGGCCAACATGGTGAAACCCCATCTCCACTAAAAATACAGAAATTAGCTGGACATAGTGGCATGAACCTGTAGTCCCAGCTACTCAGGAGTCTGAGGCAGGAGAATTGCTTGAACCCAGGGGGCAGAGTGTTCTAGTAAGCTGCAATTGTGCCTCTGCATTCCAGCCTGGGCAACAGAGTGAGACTCTGCCTCAAAAAAAAAGAAAAAAAAGTCACTTTGGAGACAACTGGATAAACTTAAATACAGACTTAATGTTAGATAATATTAAGGAATTACTGTTAATTGTGGTAGGTGTTAATAATGGTATTGTGTTTATCCTTATTTGTAAGAAATGCACGCTAAAACATTAAAGGCATAGTATCATGACATCTTTATTTTTAAAAGGTTTAACATAATAAACATATTATTAAGCATATGACAACATGTTGAACATAGGTGGTGGGTATAAGGGTGGGTACCTATACTATTATTTCTGGGGCTTTTTGTACATTTGAAATTTTCAACAATAAAACATTTAAAATATTTTAAAAGCCCACAAAACTGAAGAACTGCTATTATACTAGAATCAAAAATTTCTGAAATTCAATTTTAACTGGTAGCTAGTGGCACTATAAACTGGTAGTTGTTCTAAAGAATAATATGACAATGTGGCTAAAAAGTGGTATCTTCAGACCTAATCAAATCATTTTAGGGAATATATTCTAAGTAAAAAACTGGAGGAAAAAAGATTCATAAAAAGATGTTACAGCACTACAATTTAGAATTGTAAAATAGGCTGGGTGCGGTGGCTCACACCTGTAATCTCAGTACTTTGGGAGTCCAAGGTGGGAGGATCATGAGGTCAGGAGTTCCAGACCAACCTAGCCAACATGGTAAAACCTCATCTCTACTAAAAATACAAAAATTAGCTGGGCATGGTGGTGCACGTCTGTAATACTAGCTACACAGGAGGCTGAGGCAGGAGAATTGCTTGAACCTAGGAGGTGGAGGTTGCAGTAAGCTGAGATCATGCCACTGCACTCCAGCCTGGGCGACAGAGTGAGACTCCGTCTCAGGGGAAAAAAAAAAAAAAAAAAAAAAAAAGAATTGTAAAATAAAAATAAAAACAAACTGAAAATCATCCAAATGCCAAATACTAGAGTATTTTAAATCTTGGTTGTTATATATCCATTAAAAATCATAAATAGACATGTGGAAAAGTACATCAATATATTGCCAAATGAAAAAAAGACTAAAAAAAACTTCATATGAATTAAATTTGTAAAGACTGTATAAATACAAAAATGACTCAGAAGTTATGTATTTGCAGTATTTAAACATAATTTTTTGTTTGTTTTTTGAGACAGAGTCTCACTCTTGTTACCCAGGCTGGAGTGCTATGGCATGATCTTGACTCATCGCAACTTCCACCTCCCGGGTTCAAGTGATTCTTCTGCCCGAGCCTCCCAAGTAGCTGGGATTACAGGCATGCACCACCACACCTGGCTAATTTTTATATTTTTAGGAGAGATGGGGTTTCACCATGACGGCCAGGCTAGTCGCAAACTTTTTTAGATTTCATGGGGACATATGCTATTGGAGAAAGTATAAACAATGCAAACATAAAATCAGGAAGAACTGCCTAGGCACAAATAAAGAAAAGCACCTGAGGGCTAGTACTGACCATAATTTGAATAAGTATTCACAATTTAAATATAGTCCTATCCTGGGCAAGGCCAACATAATTACCATTAAAAAGACACAGGCTGAGCACAGTGGCTCATGCCTATAATCCCAGCACTCTGGGAGGCAGGAATGTTGCTTAAGCCCAGGAGTTTGAGACTGGCCTGGCAACATAGAAAGACCCCTTCTCTACCAAAAAAAAAAAAAAAAAAAAGCCAAGTGAGGTGGGGAACACCTGTAGTCCCACGTGTTCACTCAGGAGCCTGGGAGGTTGAGGCTGCAGTGAGCCACGATCACACCACTGCACTCCAGCCTGGGTGACAGAGCAAGACTCTATTTAAAAAAATAATAATAATAATTAAAAAATAAAAAGATACACAAAAAGAGCGTATCATTAGCCTGGACAGGACATAGTCTTTCTCATTTCTATTTGTTATTTAAAAACAATACTCAATACTTTTCCATTTTTTTTTAAATTATGGGAAAACTGAAGAAGGTTCCGAGAAAAACCAAGAGATAAAGAATAGGACAAAAAAGAGGTAATTTTGAAGAATGGTTTGAAATCAAATGAAGTGTGACATGACTATTAACACTGAAATATCCATGGGAAGGCTTTTGAATAGAGACTCGGAAAAGCGGATGCCTCTCAATACCCACAGATGGCTCACCAAAAAGAGGGGCCTAACAAAACCCTCAAAGTTTGCTGTTGTTTTATGGAAGAGAGATTTCTTCACGGTGCTGGTAAAAGTTACTGGTGTAGGCAAATGAGGGACACTGGGTGTATTCAATCATTGACCATCTGTTTTTCTACAGGGTGTTTACTTATCCATGATCACCTGATCATATTAGAATGCCTTTAAAGCTTGACTCAGTTACCCAAAGCTTGAATCAATTAACTACCATTTCAAAATTCTGCAGTGCTATCCTGCTCCCACACACTGCTCACTCAGCAACATTCAAATGTCTTAGACCTGCATCCAAGGCCCCAAGAAACTATGCTGGCTTCACTTCTCCACAACTCCTCAACACACCAGCAAATTAGACTTCTCACTATTTCATTACCTAAATATTCCTTACATTTTCTTATGTCCATCATTCTTTTTGTTACTCTCTCCTTAACCCCACTTGCTACAATCTTACCCTTCCATTTTAATAGATTTTAATTTAAGGCCTCTATGTTATCTCAAACATACCTGTTATATGTTGAATTGTGCCCCCTATAATACCATCCCTGTCAAATATGTTAGTCCTAACCTTCTCAGTACCTCAGAATGTAACCTGATTTGGAAATGGAGTCACTGTAGATATAATCAATTAAGATGAAGTTACTCCTACTGGAGTAGGGTGGGACCTGCTGATGTCCTTATAAGAGGGAAATTTGGACACAGAGACACACAGGGAAAATGCCATGTGACAACAGAGGCAGAGATTGGAGTGATACAGCAGCTACAAGCCAAGGAGCACCAAGAATTGATGGAAGCCTCAAACTCCCAAGTAGCTGGGATTATAGGCACATGCCAGCACACCCAGCTAATTTTTGTATTTTTAGTAGAGATGGGGTTTCACCATTTTGTCCAGGCTGGTCTCAAACTCCTGAACTCAAGTGACCCACCCACCTCGGCCTCCCAGAGTGCTGGGATTACAGGCATGAGCCAGGTACTTGGGAGGCTGAGGCAGGAGACTTACTTAAACCTGGGAGGCAGAGGTTGTAGTGAGCCGAGATCACACCACTGCACTCCAGCCTGGGAGAGGGAGCAAGATGCTGTCTCAAAAAAGAAAAAAAAAAAAAAAGCATTGATAGAAGCTAGGAAAAGGAAAGAAAGGATTCTACTCAGAATCTCAGAGGCAGTATGGCTCCCTGAGTAAGTTTCATCGGATACTAAAGCCGTCCTACTTTTACTAGTATTTGGTGGTAAGCCACAGTGCCTTTGAATTTCTCCATGTGTTTGATTTTTTTTAAATGTATTTTCTTTATTTTTTTGAGACAGTCTCACTCTGTAGCTCAGGCTGGAGTGCAGTAGCGTGATACTGGCTCACTGCAACCTCTGCCTCCCGGGTCCCAGTTCAAGCAATTCTCTTGCCTCAGTCTCCCAGGTAGGTGGGATTACAGGCACATGCCACCGTGCCCAGCTAATTTTTGTATTTTTAGTAGAGATGGGGTTTTGCCACATTGGCCAGGCTGGTCTTGAACTCCTGACCTCATGATCTGCCCGCCTCAACCTCCCAAAGTGCTGGAATTACAGGTGTGAGCCCCTGCACCTGGTCTGAATTTTTTAAGTTTGTATTTTATAGATTAAAAAAACAGTGCCTATCTCATCAGGTTGTTCTAAGGATTAAATAAAATGCTAGTTATGAAATGCTTAGCACTTTATCTGGCAAATAAGAAGCATGCAAAAAATGTGAGCCATTGGCTAGGCATGTGGCTCATGCCTATAATCCTAGCAATTTGGGAGACCAAGGCAGGAGGATCACTTAGCCCAGGAGTTCAAGACTGCAATAATCACCCCACTGCACTCCAGCCTGGGCAACAGAGTAAGACCCTGGTTCTAGAATAAAACAAAAAAGAAAAAACAAAACTCTACCCAAAGAATACTGGGCGGTGGGGGAGGAAGCCACTACTACTATTAATTTTTTAAAGTTTTATTTATTTATTCTAGGTTTTATTTTATATATTATTATTGTTGCTATTGTTCATCTCCATTTCCAGCCTTAACTCCAACAACACCCCTGTAACAATCCTGTTCTCCAGGCAAAGTGGACCCTTTACCATCTCCTAAATACCCACCTCTGTGCTCATGCTTTCACTCAGCCTGGAAAATACAGCACTGTCTCATCTCCAGGTATTAAGATACTAACTATTGGCAGCTTCATTCACAGGCCACCTCTTTCAGGTACCATTCCCTAGTATTCCAGCTCCATAACACATTACAGACATTCCTCAGCATACAAACCTTGGCTAGATTCATCTTGCTATCTTGCAGAGTTCTAGGCAGTTTGCAGTATACACGGTAGGGCTCAATAAATGTTTGAGAAAATAATGCCTGTATTTCCTTTCTCATCCAACTACTCTCTTGGACAACAGCTCTGCATTACAAGTAAAAAGAGTTCTACAGTATTTCATAAAGCTGGCCAGCTAATTTTCTATCACCATGTGGCAATTTCTCATACAGTTCCTAACACACAGTAGATGCCTAAATATTCGAGGAGTTAAACTGAATTTCACCTCACCTTTTAATTTCAATTATCGTTCTATTCATTATGATCAAGTATGGCTCATCCTTAGAAACAGATTTTAGTATTTACTTGCCCATAAACTTATCTGTCAATTTCTGGCCATCCTCCCTCTATCCCAATATGTCATTTATTGGTTTGGGGGAGACAATAATCAAAACCTCAGTAAAGTAAGAATCAGAAAATTAAATGTCTACAGGGCCATAAAAATAAAGAGCACAGCAAGAGAGCAGTGCAGACTATGGAGAACTAGGAAACACATATCCCACCTAAAAGTTTCAGCTGGTTACTGCTATACGTGAATATGGGCTTGCTGTTGACAGATCTTCCCATTTTTCAAGGTTAAGTCAGAAACTCAGAAGTCTGTGTACATTTTTAAGACATTAAAAATACTGTGTAAACCAAACAAAATATGTATACAGGTCAAATCTAACCACAGATTACCAGTGTGCAACCTCTACTACAAAAGTTCTCTGCAAAATTGATGGTGTTAGAAGAGTTCTATCCCAGCAGATAATCTAAGGCAGCCCCTAAAACTAAGCAGCTCCTTGGAAGCATCTCCTGCAACACTTAGCCCAGCTCTCAACCATTCTGATTGACCTGAAAACCAATTAATTTGACAATTTAATTGAGCAAAGTGAGCCGCTACTCTGTACCAGGTGCTGAGGAATCAGAAATGAACAGTAGTGCTAAATATCAGCTAATATTTATTGAGCATGTCCTAGATGCCAAGCGCTGTTCTACACACTACGTATATTGACTCATTTAATCCTCACAAAAACCCTATGAGATTACTATTATCTTTATTTTAAAGATGATGAAACTGAGGCCCAATGAGGTTTTATTTGTTCAAGGTCACACAATCGGCAAACAGCAGTGCTTAAATTAGAACCTCAGACAGACTCCACCAAAAAGAGCCCACAATCTGAAAGCACCGCCCCCCTACATTCAACAAGTGATGCTGGGGTCACTGGTTATACATAGGGCAAAAAATAAAACTGGACCCTTCCTTACACTATACATAACAATCCATTCTCAGCCAGGAGCAGTGGCTCACGCTTGTAATCCCAGCACTTTGGGAGGCCACGGTGGGCGATCACAAGGTCAAGAGATCAAGACCATTCTGGCTGACATGTGAAACCCCGTCTCTACTAAAAATACAAAAATTAGCTGGGCATGGTGGCATGCGCCTTTAGTTCCAGCTTCTCGGGAGGCTGAGGCAGAAGAACTGCTTGAACCCGGAAGGCAGAGGTTGCAGTGAGCTGAGATGGTGCCACTGCACTCCAGCGTGGCGATATAGAGATACTCTGTCTCAAAAAAAAAAAAAAAAGAATCCATTCTCTAGATACATTAGAAATCTAACCATTGAAAACAAAATAGCAGGGATTCCAGAAGATAATATAAGGAATCACTGCAGGCTGGGCACAGTGGCTCACACTTGTTATCCCAGCACTTTGGGATGCTAAAGCGGGTGGACTGCTTGAGCTCAGGAGTTCGAGACCAGCCTGGGCAACATGGTGAAACTCAATTTCTGCAAAAAATGCACAAATTAACAGGGCATGGTGGCGCATGCCTGTGGTCTCAACTACTCAGGAGGCTGAGGTGAAGGGTTGCTTGAGCCCAGGAGGTTGAGGCTGCAGTGAGCCAGGATTGTGACACTGCACTCCAGCCCCAGTGACAGAGCAAGACCCTGTTTCAAAATAAAACAAAGACTAACTGCAAATCTTAAAGGAAAAGACTGATAAAGTTGACACTAAAATTCATAACTTTTAACAAATAACACCTTAAAAGATTTTTTAAAAATAAGCACAAGCTGGGCCTGGTGGCTCATGCCTGTAATCCCAGCACTTTGGGAGGCCAAGACGGGCAGATCACTTGAGGTCAGGTGTTTGAGACCAGCCTGTCCAACACGGTAAGACCCCATCTCTACTAAAAATACAAAAATTAGCCAGGTGTGGTGGCACATGCCTATAATCCCAGCTACTTGAGAGGCTGAGGCAGGAGAATCACTTGAACCTGGGAGGCGGAGTAGGTTACAGTAACCCAAGATGGCACGACTGTACTCCAGCTTGGGCAACACAGCAAGACTCCATCTCAAAAAAAAAAAAAAGATTTTTAAAAATAAGCAAGAAACTGGGAAATGACATATGTAATACATATCAACAACAAAGGATTAATAATCAGAATATATAAAGAAATCTTTCGTAAAAGACAAGCCAATTAAGAAAAATCGCAAAACAAGCCCCAGCATCTAATCTGTGTAAAGCTGGCATTACCACAGTTGCCACACAGTACACTCCAGAACAACAGACCTTGCCATCACTGACTAACATAAATATTCAGGGGTCTATGTTATGCTGCAGGTACACAGAGCATGGGGAATCCAGCCCAAAGGGCAGAGCCAAGATGTTTATTCATTCTCCATCGTATAGACATTGGACGGCAAATTAGAGGTTGACACCCAACATTCAGACACATAGATCAACGAAAAGAAAAGAAAAGAAAAGAAAAGAAAAGAAAAGAAAAGAAAAGAAAAGAAAAAAAGACACATATATCAGGGTTGGCAAATGTTTTTGAAAGAGTATTTTCAGCTTTGTGAATTGACACAACACACCTCTGCAACAACTACTCAACTCTGCCATTGGTACCACAAAAGAAGATATGGACAATATTAGTAAATAAGTGTGGCTGTGTTTCAATAAAACGTTATTTTAAAAAACAGACGGTGGGCCAGATTTGACCTATGAAACAGTTTGCCGACCCCTGACATAGACAGTTGTGTTTTTTTCTATACTATAGGTAGGGTACTTCCCATGTTTTCCCCTGCCTTTTATGTCTGCTGACACTTACCTCTGATTTCCTTAACCAAAAACTACACCACACTTGACATCTTTGCAATGGTTTCCAAAACTCTACTACTCTACCAAAAAAACCCTTTCACCCTTATTATCAATGAGAATTCTCCCCTCATTTTCCTTTCATTTTTTTAACCTCTTTGACAGCCACCAACCCAGAAAATCTAAACCAGAAATCTAAAAAATTCCCCTCTTTTACCACTCACAATGTCAATCATCAACACCTGAAAATTCTAACTCTGTTCAATGCCCACAGCCTCTGCCTTAGTTCAGATCCTCATTACTTGTCTGGTCTTCAGTCTACCCTCCTTCCAAAGAAACACATGTATCTCCTAGAAATTAAACCTCCACTATATACTTACTCCCCTTCTTGAAGATCTTGAATGCCTTTCTCAGCTGAGGATTCAGTCCAAAATCCTTAGCAAGGTCCTTCACAACCAGGCTCCTAACATGGGCTTCCTAGTCTCATCTCTGACCATGCTTTCACACACATTCTATGCTCCAGCCACATTCAATTAATGCATTCCCTGAAAACGTGTCTTTACCTGAAAAGCCCTTCTCTCCAATGCACTGGCAAACTCCTGTATCTTTCAGGACACCTCTCAAATGTCACCCCTTCACAACACCTTCCCTGATTCTCTGAGCAGACACACTCATCTCTGTGTCCTTATAGCATTTAATGACTCTTCTTTGGCATAGGCCATCCTGAACTATGATTTTCACCTGTCTACTTCACTCATAGGGCTACATACCCAAAGTGAAATGACTCTGCCATAAAAACCTCTGAATCTACTGGAGCCCAGCATAATGCTTGATATGCAGTAGATGCCTTGAGGCACAGTAAATGTTGTTGAACGGAAAACATGCCTGGTAGTAGAAGTAGAGTTTCTTAACCTGGGGGTTCACAGACAGGAATCTATAGATAGGACTTCAGTGAGATTTGTGAACTTGGATAGAAAAAAAAATCTCTTTTACAAATCTCTAACTGAAAATTACCATTCTATTCAAATATGAGTGTAGGTAACATACCATTCTAGCATTAGGAGTATCTGTGACTCTGTAACAACAGAAATCTCAAATATATATTTTTTATTTTTTTGAGACAGAGTCTTGCTCTGTCACCATGTGCCAGGCTGGAGTGCAGTGGAGTAATTTCAGCTCACTGCAACCTCCACCTCCTGAGTTCAAGCAATTCTCCTGCCTCAGCCTCACGAGTAGCTGGGACTACAGGCACATGCCACCACGCCCAGCTAATTTTTGTATTTTTAGTAGAGATGGGGTTTCACCATGTTGGCCAGGATGGTCTTGATCTCTTGACCT
>CAUYQU010023664.1:0-69791 GCA_963574635.1 Cheracebus regulus | reverse complement strand
AGTTCCAATAATTCCCTTATATTCGTTTCTAAATTGTCTATTCTCGTTAGGATTTCGTCAAACCTTTTTTCAAGGTTCTTAGTTTCTTTGCATTGGGCTAGAACATGTTCTTTTAACTCAAAAAAGTTCCTTATCATCCACATTCTGAAGCCCATTTCTGTCATTGGAATGCACTCGTTCTCCATCAGGCCTTGTTCCCTTGATGGTGAAGAACTGTGATCCCCTGTAGAAGGAGAAGCATTCTGCTTCTGGGTATTCTTAGCTTTTTTACACTGGTTCCTTCCCGTCATTGTAATTTTATCCACCTGTCGTCTCTGTAATTACCTACTTTTAATTTAGGTCTCTGAGTGGACGTCCAACTTGTTGATTCTCAACGCTGAAATCTGAGCAACCCACTGCACTGGCCAAAACCGCGGCATTAAGATTCGTGGTGCTTTTCTGCTCGGGGGACCTCCGGTCTGGCTTCCCTACTCACCTTCCCAGAGATCCAAACGTCGAGCAAAAGGGAAGCTAGTCCCGTTTACTCTGCACCAAGAACCACCATGCTGAAGTGCCAGCAAAACCGCCATGCCTGCCACAAGAGTCGCGCTGGCGACTCGTGAGGCTCCTCCACTGGGAATCCTAGTCCATAAGCAACAAAAATTTTTCTAGAAATGTGGCGTCCTCTCTTTCTGTGCACTTTCTCTGGGAGCTATAATCCTGAGCTGCTAGTAGTCGGCCATCTTGGATCTCTAACAAGTTCCCAGGCAATGCTGCTGCTGCTGGTGTAGGGACTACATGTGGAGAACAACTGCATTAGTAAGACCTGGCCAGTTATACCTATACAGTATAACCTGGAATTGTCCACTTCTCATCAACCCGTCAGCTTACTAACAAATACCAGCACCTTTCCATCCATCTCCAGTAACCAGTATCTTTTCACTTAATTTTCCCATCATCGAGGCCTAAAGGTCCCAGCTGCCCTACCCTGCTTTTTGAGTGAGCACTGGGGCGGAGTCATCTCTGAAGCTGGGTGACAGATGAGCCTGCCAAATATATCCCAGGAATGGATGATCCATGGCCCTAGAACTTCTCCTTCTTTGCAACTGTCCTCTTCCACATTAGCGAGCAAGAAATCATTGGAAAGAAGGTATCCAGTTGAATGTTTTAGTCTTGGCTAAGGAGTCTGTCTGGAGAACCTATGGCCTAGCAATCTGCTATGATTTGAATGTACCTAAAATTTCATGTGTTGAAACATAATCCTACCATTTTGACGGTATTAAGAGTAGAGACCTTTTGGGAAGTAATTAAGTCATAAAGCCTCTGCCGTCATGAATGCATTAGTGCCTTAGAAGAGGGCTTGAAATCAGTTTAGACCCATTTTTTACTTCTGTGATTCCACCATATGAGGACACATCATTCATTCCCTCCTGAAAATGCAGCAACAAGGTGCCATTTTGGAAGGAGAGACCAAGCCCCTCACTGGACACCAAACCTGTTGGCACACTGATCTTAAACTTCCTAGCCTTCAGACCTGTGAAAAATAAATTTCTGTTCTTTACAAATTACCAAGCCTATGGTGTTGTGTTACAGAAGCACAAACCGACTAGGACAGGAGCTCAGGAACACTGGTTTAAAAGTTACCTAAGACTGTCATCCTGGTGACTGTGGAAACCCTAAAGTACCCTGTGGTTTTCCTGCAGTTCACAAGTCATATTAGCTGTGCTTTAGCCTCTTGGAAGAATCTCATTAGGAAATTATGTATATATAATTGCATTTTTAATAATCTGGATGCCTTCCTCACTTGTAGGGCCAAACATTCCACAGATTTAATCTCATCGAATCATCCAACAATTCCATGCAAGGCTACACTGAGTCCTACTTTCCGGGTAGAATTCCCAAGGCGCCAAGAGGTTCCATGAAGTGCACTATTTCACCCTGAAAATTGATGACTGAGTCAGGAAAAGAATTCACCCTATTGGCCTGATTTCTATGCTATAAAATCTATCATATGATGAAAGTTCCTTGGTGTGATGCAAAGGTGATCAGATTTACCACACTGGATTTTCCTCTTCCTGAATTTATCTTCTTGGGCAAGTCATTTTATTTCTCTTGGCCTCAAATTCTTCATGTGTAAAAATGAAGCTAAACATACTTGCTGGTATGGTTCTGATGAAGATTAAGTTTTGATATCATAAAAAGTGCCTAATACAGTTGCTGGAGCAGAGTAGGCAACACAAAAATAATAACTACTGTGATTAAATAAAACCTTTCTTAACAGACGGTTGCTTTCAGTTCCTGGCACTTACAGATTCTTAGTAATATGTGAACTGAATGAATGAAACCCTTGCCATCCATGGTAATGTCTTTTCTTCTCTGATGCTATAATCACTCCACTAGGTTTACCACCTATTTGCGTTCAATATTTTTTCATTCCGCATGTAATGACTGAGTCCCGCTTATGGCCAAAGCAGAATGATAGGTGATATGGAGGTTAAAGAGAGAAATATGGTATAGTGCCAGTGTCTAGAAAGCTCTTGTGTATATAATTATTCTGATTTCAAGTTGCTTCGTGCATAAATCTGTACTTTTTAGAGGACCCAGAGGACCATGACTGTGTGCTTTGGGCTAGTCCCTTTTCCATTCTGGACCTTTATTTATTCACCTCTGAAATAAAGAGGATAGATTTGATGGGTGACTTTCAAATAATGTTCTGATGAGCCCAAGGAATTCCAGGGAGGGTTATAAGGGGCCACTGTGATAAAGTCAGGTGATGGTTGAATTTGAGGACAGATTAATGAACCGGGGGGGAGGTCCCACTTCAACTTCAACCATAACAGTTATGATTTGTTCTGTTTTCTATATTGGATCTCAATCAGTTATTTTATTTTAAGGAAGGGATCTTATTCATCCACAGGAACCAGTACACTTCTGGATAAATAGTACTTGCTTAATACAATATTTAAGTCTGCTTGATTAATAGAAGTTTGTAAAGAGAGGGAATTTGGTATTGTGAGTGCATCTAAGCAGTGACTGGCCTGATGCTCTATGTGTAGATTAGAGAGCTGAAGGGCCTTTTATGTAGATTTAATCTTAGCTCAGACTTCTCAATTGCTGGACAGAGAATGGAAGGCTGGGAATTAGTTGCAAAGCCTGAAGAGCATAGTAAAGGCAATGTACCTCAAAAGCAACAAGTCCTTATTTATTTATTTATTTATTTAGCCATTATGCTCCTTCTCATTCCTCCTGGCTGCCTTAATCAACCAGCTTTTTTAAAAAATCCATTTCCTTTACATAAGCCTTTAGACAAGTCATTTATGTTTTCTGGGAAAACACGTGCATGCTTAGAAGTTATGTTTAGTGTGAACTGTGAGTTTAGATTTCATTCTGGGTACTGTAAGAGGTCATTACAGGATAATTTGAATTATATTTTATATACTATTGGAAACATCCATTTCCAGTGTACAATTCAACAAGTTTTAATAAATTTAAAGAGTTGTACAATCATTACCATAATATTTTAGAAAATTTCCATCATTCCAAAATGAGCTCTTTGTTCAGTTTCAGTCGATCTTTGTTCTTATCCACAGCCCCAGGAAACCTGTAATATACTTTCGGTCTATATATAGCAGCTTTTTCTTGATGCTGCATATAAATAGTTATACAAATATGATCTTTTGGGTCTGCCTTCAGTCATTTAGCTTATTGTTTTTGAGATTCATTCACATTGTAACATGTAACAGTATTTCTTTTTGTTGACAAATAATATCCCATTGCATGGACATCCCACATTTTGGTTGTTCACTCACAGGTTTAGGAGCATTTCAGTTATTTCCACCCTTTTGGCTCTTATGAATAATGCTGCTCTGCACATTTGTGTACAAGTCTTTGTGTGGAAAAATATTTTCATTTCTACTGCTTAGATCCTCAGGAGTGAGATTTCTGTTTCATATTGT
The DNA here is from genome assembly GCA_963574635.1 of Cheracebus regulus. Classification (NCBI taxonomy): domain Eukaryota; kingdom Metazoa; phylum Chordata; class Mammalia; order Primates; family Pitheciidae; genus Cheracebus; species Cheracebus regulus. The sequence continues at coordinate 65,856 of CAUYQU010023664.1, read as the reverse complement.
AAGTATATGTATAACTTTTTAAGATACACGTGTTTTTGAAAGTGGTTGTCCCAGTTTCCATCCCAAGAGGGAGTGTATGAGGGTCCCAGTTTCTCTACATCCCCAGCAATGCTTGTTAGTGTCTGCCTCAAAAAGACATTATAGCCATCCTAGTTATGTGATGTGGTAGCTGTAGTTTTAACTTGCATTTTCCTAATGACCAATCTTGTTGAGTATCTCTTCATGAGTGTATTTGCCACCCATATATACTCTTCTGTGAAGTGTTTATTCAAACCTTTTGTTCACTTTTCAGTTGGGCTGTTCATTTACTGATTGTGAGTTTTGAGTGTTCTTTAAATTTTCTGGAAACACATTTTACCAGACACTTGATTTTCAAACATGTTCTCTCAATCTGGGACTTACCTTTTCATTCTCTTAACAGTGTCTTTTAAATTACAGACATCTTTTTTTTTTTTTTGCTTGTTTGTTTGAGACAGGATATCCCTCTGTCACTCAGGCTGGAGTTCAGCAGTCCCACCACGGCTCACTGAAGCCTTGACTTCTAGGTTCCAGCAGTTCTCCCACCTCACCCTCCACAATCATTGGGACTACAGGCATGTACCACCATGCATGGCTGATTTTCTTGATTTTTTTGTAGAGACAGGGTCTCGCTATGTTGCCCAGGCTGGTCTTGAACTCTTGGGCTTAAGTGATCCTCCCGCCCTGGCTTCTCAAAGTGTTAGGATTACAGGTGTGAGACACCACACCTGGCTAGAAATTTTTAATGTTGATAAAGAAATCCAATTTATCAGTACTTTTTATGAATTGTGAGTTCTTGTGCCATTTAGGAGAAATGTTTGCCTAAGCCATATTCACAAAGATTTTCTCCTATATTTTCTTCCAGAAATTTTATTTTTAGGTGTCATGTTTAGGTCTATAATCCTTATTCACTTATTTTTTTGTGTGTGAGGCAAGGTATGGGTTAAAGATTTTTGTTTGCATTTGGATGTTCAGTTGTTTTACTATCATTTGTTTCAAAGGCTACTTTCTCTATAGCATTCCCTTTGTACCTGTGTCAACGATCACTTGCCCTTATATCTGTGGGTTTATTTCTGACCTATCTGCTTCATTGCTTTGTCTATCTTTATGCCAATAGTTTGCTGATTTGATTACTATATCTTCATAATAATTATGGAAATCAGGTCACATACATTCTCCAACTTCATTATTCTTCCTCAGAAATAATTTTAGCTATTGTAGGCACTTTGAATTTCTATGAGTTTTAGATTCCACGTGTCAATTTCTACCAAAAACCATATTGGAATTTTAATAGGATTTTGTTGGATCTATAGTTTGTTAGCTTTCACAAGTGTGAAATGAAATAATGTCCTATTTCTGTTCTAAGATCTCATCCAAGATACCACATTGCATTTTTATGATTCCATTGAACTTCTTTTATGACTTATTAGCTATAATGCTGTTTTATTATTTCAGTGGGTGCTTTAGGGTTTATAATATACATCCTTAACTTATCACAACCTACCTTCAATTGAACTCATAATACTGCACATATAAGGTAAGAAACTCATAACACTACATTTCTCATTTTCTGGCCTCTGTGCCATTGCATTGTACTTTTTGGTTTAAACTGTTGATTATATTTTTAAGTAACTTAATTAAGGAGGAAAATAATCATGATATTTTTCTATGTAGTTACCATTTTTACTGCTCTGTATTCCTTTATTTTTGATACATTTCCGTCTGCTGTCATTTTCCTTCTGCTTGAAGGGCTCCCTTTAACATTTATTGTAGTGCAGGCTTGCTGATAATGTAGCATTTTAGCTTTTCTATATATGAAAAATTATCATTTTACCTTTGTTTTCAAAGTTGTTTTTCCTGGGTAAATAATTCTATATTGGCATGGATTTTTTCGGTACTTTAAAAGTGACACACCACTGTCATCTTTCTTCCATCATTCTTTGATCCTCTTTGTGTAATGTGTCCTTTTTTATCTTACTGCTCTAAGATTTTCTTTTTGTCACTGGTTTTGAGTAATTTGATTATGATATAACTTGGTGTCACTTTCTTTATGGATCATATGCTTGGAGTTTGATGAATTTATTGGATAATTTATTGGATGTATAGCTTTTATCTAATTTGAAAGATTTTTGGCCATTTATTCAAATATTTTTATCCTCCTCTTTCTTCTTGGTCTTCAGTTACCTGTATTTTTAATTTAATTGATTAATTAATTAAATCATTTTTGATTTAATAATTTAACTTAATTTTCCTGTGGTAAGAACACTTAACTTGAGATCTATCCTCAACAAACTTTTATATTTCCAATACAGTATTGTTAACTAGAAGCACAGTGTTGTACTGCAGATCTCTTGCAGTTATCATCTTGCACAACTGAAACTTCATACATAATGAATAGCAGCTCTACATTTCCCCCTCCTTCAATCCCTGGCAACTGCCATTCTACTCTCTGCTTCTATGAATTTGACTACTTTTAAATACCTCATATAAGTGGAATCATGCAGTATTTCCCCTTCTGTGATTAGCTTATTTCACTTAGGATTATGTCCATGTTATCTCATATTGTAGAACTTCCTTCTTTCTTAATGCTTAGTAATATTCCATTGCATAAATATGCTACATTTTTTTTTTTATAAAAAGAATGAGAGAAAGGAAGAGGAAGAGATTTTAGAAAAAGAGAGAAAAGGAGAAAGAAAGAAACAGCAAAAGAAAGAAAAAATGATGGACATTTAGGTTATTTTCATATCTTGGCTATTGTGAATAATGCTGTGATAAAAATGTGAGTGCAGATATCTCTTTGGGATCCTGATTTCAATTCTTTTGGAGAAATACCCAGAAGTAGTAGTGCTGGATCATATAGTAGTTGTATTTTAGTTGTTTGAGTAACATTCAGACTATTTCCATAGTGACTGCACCATTTTGCATTCCCAACAACAATGAACAAAGGTTTGTTTCTTGTCATTTTTGGCAACATCCCTTTTTTAAAAAATAATAGCTATTCTAGCCAATGCAATGTGATATTTCATTATAGTTTTGATTTATATTTCCCCGAAGATAAGCAACATTGAGTATCTCTTTATATACCTGTTGGCCATTTTTATGGTCTTTGGAAGAATGTTTATTGAACTCCTTTGCCCAATGTTCAAGTGAGTTAATAGTTTTTGTACTATTGGGTTGTAGGATTTTCTTATATTTTGTACAAATTTATCCATTATCAGATACATGATTTGCTAATATTTCATTCTTTATGCAGGTTGCCATTTTACTCTGTTGATTGTTTCCTTTACTGTGTAGAAACATTTTAATTTGACGTGATCCTACTTGGTCATTTTTGCTTTAGTTGCCGGTGCTTTTGGTGTCATATCCATTAAATCACTGTCACAAAGTCTTTAAGCTTTTCTCTTATGGCTTCTTTTAGGAGTTTTGTATTTTCAGAAGTTGTGGTCAGTGTTTAATACATTTTTAGTTAATTTCTATGTATGGTATAAGATAAGGGTCCAATTTTATACTTTTGCATGTGGACATAGTTTTTCCCATAGCATTTATTGAAGTATCATTTCTTGTATTGTGCATTCTTGTAAACTTTGTCAAAGGTCAACTGACTGTATGTGGGTGAATTCATTTCTTAGTGCTCTATTTTTTTCCCATGGCCTGTATGTCTGTTTTTATGGCAGTATCATACTGTTTTAATTACTATAGCTTTGTAATATATTATAAAATCAGGGAATAAAATTGTTCTGGCTATTTGGAGTTTACATGAATGTTAGAATTGTTTTCTCTATTGCTGTAAAAAAATGCCATTGGGATTTTTATTAGGATTGTATTGAATCTGTAGATTGCCTTGAGTAATATAATTAAGTCTTCCAATCCATGAACATGGATGTCTCCCTATATGTTTGTGTCTACTTTAATTTCTTTTATCAGCATGTTATAGTTTCATTTATTGCTAAGTATTTTGTTCTTTTTGGTACTATTATAAGTTGGATTGTGTCTGAATTTCCTTTTCAGATAGTTTGTTGGTAGTGTATAGAAACACAACTGATTTTGTATGTTGATTTAGCATCTTGTAACTTACTGAATTCATGTATTAGTTCTAACAATTTTTTTGGAATTTTTTGGGTTTTCTACAAATAAGATTATGTCACCTGAAAATGGCAATAATCTTGCCATTTTCTTCCCAATTTTGGTGACTTTTATTTCATTTTCTTGTCTGATTGCTCTGGTTAGGTCTTTAGGACTATGTTAAATAGAAATGGCAAGAGTGGACATCCTTGTCTTTTTCCTGATCTTCCAGTGTTTTACCATTGAGTATGAGTTAGCTGTGGGCTTTTCCTATACGGCTTTTATTATCTTGAGATAATTTCTATGTATTTTTAGTTGTTGAGAGTTTCTATCATGAAAGGGTGTTGAAGTTTTTCAAAGGCTTTTTTTGCATTTATTGAGATGATTATGTGACTGTTATCTTTCATTCTGTTGATGTGATATAGCACATTAATTGATTTTTGTATGCTGATCTATCCTCGTATTCCAGGGATAAATTCCACTGGTCATGTTGTATGATACTTTTAATGTGCTGTTAAATCTGTTTGCTAGTCTTTTGTTGAAGATTTTTACATATATATTCATCAGAGATAGTGTCCTCTAGTTTTCTTTTTTGTTGTCGTTGTTGTACCTTCATCTATCTTTATTATTAGGGTAGTGCTAGACTAATAAAACGAGTTTGGAATTGTCGCCTCTTCACTTTTTTGAAAAAGTTTGAAAAGGATTGGCATTAACTCTTCTTTAAATGTGTGTCAGAAGTCACCAGCAAAGCCATTTGGTCCTGGTCTTTTCTTTGTTGGGAAGTTTTTAATTACTGATTCAATCTCCTCCCTCCTTAAAGCTCTATTCAGATTTTCTATTTATTCAGGACTCAGTCTTGCCAGATTGTATGTTTCTAGGAATTTATCCATTTTGTATGTTATCCAATTTGTTGATATGTGATTCTTCATAGTAGTCTCTTATGTTCCGTTCTACTTCTTTGGCATCACTTGTAGTGTGTCTTCCTTCATCTCTGATTTCAATTAGTTGATTATTTTCTATTTTCTCTTAGTCTAGCTAAAGATTCATCAATTTTGTTTATTTTTTTTAAAACAACTCTTAGTTTAATTAATTTTAAAATTTTTAATTTTTATTTGGCTTATTTCTGCTCTCCTTCATTCTTTTCTTCAAAACTGACCAAGAAATCACATGGCTAATAGAATTATTAGCTAATGACATTAAAAGTTATTATGAATACATTTCATATGTTCAAAAAGCTTGAGGAGAAACTGACAAAATAGAGACATGGTAGAGATAAAAAAGATGCAAATAAAAAGTCTACAGATGTCTAAGCTTAAAAAATTCTTAGTGTAGACAAAGAGGGAGCAAAGATTAGTGAACTTCAAGAAGTAGTAATAGAAATTATCCCAAACAAAATACATGGAGTTAAAGTTTCTTAAAAATAAACAGTGTCAGCAAATTGTAGGACAACTTCATTTGGCTAAAATTACAGATAACTGTCATTCAAAGCAAAGAAGAACAGTATATAATGATAAAAGAGTCAATTCACCAGCAATATATAACAATTATAAATATATATACACCCAATATCAGAACACTGAAATATATAAGGAAACAATGACAAACTGATGGGAGAAATAGAGAAGGACAATAATAGTAAGCTACTTCAATACCACACTTTTAATAATGGATGGAACAGTCAGACAGAAAATCAATAGAAAACAGCAGGCTCAAGTAACACTACAGACCAAATGGACCTTACAGACATATAAAACATTAAACCCAAGAGTAACAGAATAGACAGTCTTCCAGACTACACAGAACGTTCTCCAGAATAGATCACATTAGGACAGTAAGCACATCTTAACAAATGTAAGAAGGTCAAAATCCTACTAAGTATCTTTTCTGACCACAATGAAATTCAACAGTAGAAGGAAAACTGAAAAATTTGCAAATACCCATGTTAAGGGTTATATTTTTTCTGCTTATTTGCACATCTGGTAATAGTAAAGCGTGATTGGATGCCAGAAATAGTGAATTTTATCTTGTTGGTTGCTGCATGTATTTGTATTCCTATACCTAGTATCAGTTTTATCATTCTGAATCTTGCTATTAAGCATAAAGTGGAACCAAAGTAGTGTTTTGTCTAGAAGTCATTTTCCCCAGTACTAATGCAAAACCCTTCTTTGTACTTTAACTTATGTTTTATGAATTGTGAAGTACTTCTACCTTAGCTGTTGGAAATAGTCACTCTTCCTAGGTTCATGTGGGCTCTGATCACTGTCCCCTTTGGGTGGTTATTTTCCTAGTTTTCTTATATACATGTGCTGATCAATATTTAACTGAATAATTGGTGGGGATGGATCCTCTGAATATTGAGAGAGTTCTCTTTTTTTGTCATTTTTTAAAAAATGAGAACAGTGCTATTGCAATAGAGTTCTCTTTCTACATAGGTCTATACTCTCCAAAACTCTTTTCTGAAAATTTTTGATACCTTGGCTTCCCCAGAGTCATGGCTCCATTTTTTCAATTGAAGGAGACTACCAGACTCTGACTGAGTTTCCCTTCCCTGCTCTGCAGCCTAGAATATTTCTCTAGGCATGAAGATATAGCAATCTTAGGGCTCATCTAAGCCTTTTCATCTTTTAGAGATCACTGACCTTACTTGCCTGAAGTCCAGTGACTTAAGTGCTATTTTTTCATATATTTTGTCTGTTTTTTTCCTTTTTTAGTTATGACTTGAAGGGTAAATCTGGTCCCTGTTACACTATCTTGACTAGAATTGAAAGTCAAGGTAATGTCTCAAATATGGTTTCGAAAGATCAGATGTTGTCATTTAAGACACATATTTTACATTTAAAAATCTAAAGTCAGGGTGTTTCTTAAAATCCATTGATGTTTTAATCATGCTTAAACATGTGTCTGCTGTTGGGCAAGATGCAGTTGTGGTGGTGTTGTCAATATCTGAGCATATGTGAACTTTGCCATGACTATTCATATTGTCTTCTCTTAAACTGAATTATGTCCATTGTTGGCAACATGCACTGTCCATGGTTGCCATCATGTATTGAGGTTAATTGTCATTTAAAATGTTTTTGAAAAGATTTTATCATGATTATCCATCGAAATAGAAAGCTATTTTGTATGAAGAAGAACTCAGAACAGAAAAGTCTGATAAAAACAATCTATTAAATAAGTCTATATTAGGTCTTTCAATTTGTACAAAATGTAAATTTTTAATTATAAGAAAACAATTTGTTATAATGTAATTGGTAGCATTTTTTAAGTAGTGTACAAAATAATGTATACCTTACATTCAAAGGCATCCTAGATTCAATTAAATAAAATAACTGATTAGCCAGGATGTTAGTAATGCTAATCCAAGAAAGTCCTAAATTAATAGTGTTTAAAATACAACAGTTTTAATTCTCCTTCACATTATTGATCTGGGAACAAGGTATCTGTGTTTTGTGGTGGTGTTTGGTGTTAGGGACCCAGGCTATTTTTATATTGTTGCTTCACTCTATACAAGGTGTTGCCCTCATCTATATGATTCAAGATTGCCTGCTTCTGTGTACACATTTTATCCAATAGGAAAACAGCAATGGGCATGGTTCCTCCATTTATAGTCACAATCTAGAAGTTGTAGACATCACTTCTGCTTCCATAAAATTGTCCAGAAAGTTGAAATATGGTCACAAATAGCTGCAAAAGTGATGGGTAATATACTCCTTATTCCAGATATCTACATGCCCAGCTGGAAATCAGAGGGTCTGTTATTATGGAAAGAGGGGAGAATGAATTTGGGGAGACAGGACGTATTTGTGTTGTTTAAGAGAGAAATAAGATTAGCTCAGGGTATATTCTGCTACAGGTCTCCAATTGGGTGCCACCCCCAGTACCTTCTTAATTCTCCAGCTTTCTGCATGCAAACACAGATACCAGAACCCTTATGCACTGCTGGTAAGAATGTGAACCGTTACAACTATCCTGCTGAGCAAATTGGCACTGCTTAGTCAAAATAAGAATGCACTTTACCTGGGCCTCTGAAATCCCACTCCTGGGATAAATGCCCTCTCCCCACCACCAAAAATAAATTACTGTGACAGATAGAAGGATATTCATTTAAATGTTGTTTTGGAGGTGGGGAGATGGAAGCAAAGTGGAAGTCTGTCCTTGAAAGAGTCAACAGATAAAATGTGGTTGATAGCCATACATAGAAGCAAGGAATTCTGGATCTTAAGATTGCTATGTAAAAACCATATTTTGTAAATTGGCCAATATAACAGTTTGTATATACACATATATGTACATATATATACACACTCACATATATATACACATACATATAAATGTATATATACATACAGGCATGTGCCGTATAATGATGTTTGAGTCAACAATGGACCACATATACCATAGTGTGGTCCCATAAGATTACAATGGAGTTGAAAAACTCCTATCACCTAGTGATGTACCCACTGTAACATAATAGTGCAGTGTATTACTCACATGTTTGTGATGATACTGCACTGCCAGTCCTATAAAAGTCTAGCACATACAATTATCTATAGTACATGATATTTGACAATGGTAACAAATGACTATGTTACTGATTTATGCATTTACTATACTATACTTTTTATTGTTATTTTAGAATGTACTTCTCTTATTTAAAAAAAACAACAACAACTGTAAAACAGGTTCAGGCAGGGCCTTCAGGAAATATTCCAGAAGAAGGCATTGTTTTCATAATGGGTAATAGCTCCATGCCTGTTACTGCCCCTGAAGACTTTCCAGTGGGAACAAGATGTGGAGCTGGGAGACAGTGATACTGCTAATCTTAATCCTGTGTAGACCTAGGCTAATATGTGTGTTTCTGTTTTTATTTATTTATTTTATTTTTGAGACCCAGTCTTACTCTCTCACCCAGGCTGGAGTGCAGTGGCACAATCATGGCTCACTGCAACCTTGACTTCCCAGGCTCAAACAATCCACCTCAGCCTCCCAAGTAGCTAGGACCACAGGCATGCACCACCACACCTGGCTAATTTTAATTTTATTTTATAGAGGTGGGGTCTCCCTATGCTGCCCAGGCTGGTCTCAAACTCCTGGCCTTAAGCAATCCTCCTGCCTTAGCCTCCCAAAATACTGGGGGTACAGGCTTGAGCCACTGTGCCCAGGCTGTATCTTTAACAAAAAAAGTCCAAAAAGTAAAAATAAGTAAATAAATTCAAATGTCGGAAAAAGAAGCTTACGAAATAAGGATATAAAGAAATAAAATATTTTTGTATAGCTGTACAGTGTGTCTTTGTGTCAAGCTAAGTGTTATTGCTAGAGTTGTTAAAAGAAAAACTTTAGCCAAATTAAATTTAAAGGAGTGTGACTGAGCAATGAATATACGTGAATTGGGTAGCCCTTAGAATCACAGCAGATGCAGAGAGACTCCAGCACAGCCATGTAATGGAAGAAGATTTATAGACAAAAAAAGGGAAGTGACATACAGAAATCAGAAGTGACTTACAGAAACAACTGGATTGGTTACCGCTAAGTGTTTATACTATTTGAACACAGTTTGAACCCTCAGCAGTGTATGAGTGGTTGAAGTAGGGCTGCTAGGACTGGCCAAGACTCAGCTACTGTTACAAGCACATACTCCTAGTTTAGGTTTTAAATCTTGTCTACCTACTAAGTTAGGTTACAGTTTGTCCTCAAGGACTCAAATATAGAAGTACAGAGTCCTTCCCAGTATGTATTTAGTTCCCTTTAATAATTCCTCCCTTTTGGTTACTTTCTCAATTTTGAAATGGTGACCAAAACCTTAGTCATTGATGTCACTATCACCATCATAAATGTACTTATTTGGTCTTGAAACCCACTGGAAAATAGAACAATGGGTTTTGCAAGGTGGGAACAAGGACGAAGTAGAGGGTACCTCCTTATGCTGGAATGTCCTGTTTGCAAGAGAAAAACAAAATCTGATCTGTTCTAGGATCTATGGGTTTCCTTAAAGTCTTAGTTCAATTATGTCATATTTAGTTTGAGTGACTCGATGTTTGTTTGGTTTGGTCTATTAGGGCCTAATGCAAGAGCTCAGTTCAAAAAAATGGCCTCCCATAATTTTGTTTAAAATTCCCCTTTTTGGGTCAGGTTCTCACTTAGGTAAGAGTGTGACCAAAACTTAGGGCCTTAGTCCCACTCTCATTTACAATCATTTTGGGTTTCTGGTCTCAACATGTCATTCATAAGTTACCATGTCTTCATGGTCACATATTTTTTTCAGCTCTTGTTATTCCAGTTGAAAAGAGAGCATTTGATATTCTACAGATGGCTGCATGCAAACATTTAAAACCTATGAGAGAATACAGCACACAAGGGGGACTACTGTTATGACTATCAGGAGGATAATACCAAGAGTTTGTAGTATGGTCCTTACCAGGGTTCCCATAAATCAAACCACCTAAAATTAAATAGATTAAAGAATGAGCTAGATAAAGAGTCTACTCACTTAACTAAGCAGTCTTTCTTTGAATCACCTACAACTGAGTTTTTATACTCTACATTTGATGTATTTCTCCATAGATGACAAGCACCAGCAGCTGCACAGATACTTTTCTGTTTAGCCAATTCTATTATTTAGGATAACTTTCACAAGATATTAAAGTCTGTTGTGTAACCATAGCCTTTACAGTAGAATCTGCTCTAGAGCCTATTATGAGGGATACATTTTTAATCATTGCTTATTTTACTCCAAACCATGGAAAAAGGATCTAACATATGATGCCCTCTAGAAGAATGAAAGCCTCCTCATAATGTTTGCTTTAACCCATGATGTGGGTTAAGAGGAGTGAACCAATGTTGTCTTTCTGACTGATCATGAAGCAACATGTGTACCATTGAAGTTTCTTATCTACATTGAGACTTCATCTTTTATCTATCAAAGTATAAGGTTATCCATGTGTGAGGCTGGCTGCAAAATCCTTCACACATAAAAGTGTACTTCATACATGCACACAACAGATCCTCTTTTCACTTCTATTGTTCATAGAAGCATAAGCAGGGAAAAAAATATTTAGACGAGAATCTCATGATAGTAGAGAAGATTTGATCCGTGATCTTGGGAAAAGTTTTTAACATCAAGGATGCCATCTTCTTCTATGGAAAAACTTCCCTGGTTATGTTTTTACTTTAAGGGTTCCACTGGGTGTACAGTTCCAAGAGTGTGGAGGGACCCTTCTCAGTTGTGAAATTATGAACCCAAAATTCAAGGTCCTGAAGTGTAGATGGCAAATACAGCCTTTGTCTGATGTTCTCAGAAGATCCATTCTTTGGGTTCTAGATTGTGAAGGGGCTGATTGTCCTCAGTCAGTGAACCATAGAAAACTTTTTTACCTGGTGAAAATACTCTGTAGCATAGTAATCTATTGTTATAACAGCAACCCTCTTGCACAGGAAAACTTTTATACAACCAGAAAAAAATGCATTGAAAATGACAGTTGAATGAAATTCCTTTTTAAAATGTTTAAATGGCCCATCAGGTAACCAAATGCACCTGAACTTTGATTGTTTTTCCAGGAATATGGGTTTGAAAAAACAAATATTGGTCATAAACTATTTTAGCAATTTAGAAGGCACCACATCAATATATACTTAATTTTGATCATTTTATCTTTTGCATGATGAGTCATGGAATACAAAACCTTTAATAACAAGAGCTCTAAGGACTCAGGAGAGACAAAGTGGCTGTCTTGCTTCTACAAGAGTCCATGTTTAATTAACATTAGACTTACATCTTCTTGAATACCAGTTGTTTTTCCAAATTGGGTACATAGCATTGATAACTGGTGAGTTATCATAGGTCATTTCACTTAGACCATGGGGTTTATTCAAATTGTATACCTAAACAATTTCAGTATTGGCTGATTTAGCATTCAAATCTGATAGAGTATTTTCTTATTATTCAATTAATTTTTGTTCTACTTGGGTTAGCAGTTTTATAAACCAGTCAGTCTTTTCATCAATATTTCAGGAATTCTTATTCAGTCCAAATGATACGATTTTAAAGTTATTAGAAACCTGTATTCAAGAGTGCTTTTCAGGGTCCTTTCCATCCTTTCATGAAACTCTTAAAAGACACCATATTCTAGGATTTTGCATACTTGTGAAGTTTTTTAGAAACAGGATCAACATTAAGTAATTAACTGTGGAAATGACTTCAAATGGTTACAGTTAAAATCACAATTGAAAAGGAAATTTGATTATTTCTGAAGTCTACAATAACTTACCATAATAACCATAATTATGATTGATAGCATAAACTGGCATATTAGAAATGTTGAAATCCCATATAATTTTGGAACATATATTAATATCATTCACTAAAATATAACCTGAAGAAAGTTAATTTTTTTGACAGTGCTCCCCCTATAACTTAACATGTCAAATAGTTCTGTTTACCTCTCTTTTGGATGCTTTAGGGGTGCAGCATTCCAAAGTTAGAGGTCAGAAAAGATAGTTTTGAAGCTGAAATTTGATTTTGGGAAGCCTATCAAATATGTAAAAGGTTTAAAACACTTCAATATGATAAAATAGAATTCCACGTACCATAAGTCATTTATTTAGCCAAAATTATGACTCAAAAAATTTAAAAAGTCAAAAACCTTTACTTATTGATAGAAAGCTTACCTTTCCAAACAATTTGTCTCCTGTCTTTCCCTTCTTTTTTGGTAGTTTTTTCAAAAGGCAAACAAAAATCTTTAATTATCCTTTACTGTTACATTAAAATCTTGTTCAAGAGAGAAAGCAAAATTTCACTCTGGCATTAGTGTACCATGAATGTTAACCCTAATTCTTAAGAAATCTTATAGACAAATTGATTCAATCTTAATCATTTTGACCATAAAGTGAGATTCTCATAAAGCTTTTATTACCCCTCACAGATTTTTGTTAAAGAGCAGATTAGTGCTCTAAGAAAACCCTGTTGTGCTTTTATTTTAATGTTCAATTCATGGAAAAAACAAGTAATACCTCTTTAAGTTTAGTCAGTATGTTTACACACAGAATTTGTTTTACAAGATTTTTATGAACCTCCTACGATGTGCTCAAATGTTTACTTTTATCTAATTTAAAACAATCCTTTAATTTTCTAATGTAGGCAGACATTTACATTCCCATGCCTTCTTATAATCTTTTACCAAAAATATTTTGTACTGTCTTCACACACCTTGCATATAAAACTGTTTTTTCAGTAGTCTCAAATACATGTTATAATGGTAACTTTCAGGAATTTTTATTTTTGGTGAATACCTGGCAAGTAAGTAAGTCTAATTATGTACTAGGTTTGCAGCCTAGGAAGTCAGACATATATTAATATCATTCACTAAAGTACAGATAATGTGGCTCTTTCATCTTTTCTGTTAGACTTTGCTGCTTCCCGGATTAATATTTATGCATGTGTAAGCCAGAGGAACTCAGTTCTTCAGAAATTAAGAATTCTATTTCTTTACTTAAACTATTGACTTTGCGCTCAGGTTCCCTTGATGAACTTAGCCAATGATTTTTCCCACCTAGATGTGCAAAAAAAGAAACAAAGGGGTAGAACACAAAAATCCCCATGAATTTCCAAAAGCTAAATTTTCTAATTTCTACAATATTACCATTTACTGCCAGTTTATTTCTGACCCAGTCAGGTCTAAGAGTCCTCTAACTGGATCCAAGCCAGTTAATTACTGGATAAAATCCAATCCTGGTTCCAGTCCAATTTCTGTAGTGACTTACAAACCCAAGATTGGATGAGAAATTCACCCAAAGAAACTTAAAGAGCTCAAAACACAAATCCATGGAGCTCTGAAATACAAGAGAGAACTTACCAAGATCTCCGGCTCCTCTGAGAGATCAAGTGACACAAGTGGGTCCTTGCAGGTACTTTGCTTATTCACTCAGTGCTACTGGGGGTTGTTAGAAGTTCTATTTCAGATACCACTTCTGACACTATCTTAAAAAAAATCAGCCAAATTAAATTTAAAGGAGTTTAATTGAGTAATGAACAATTCTTGAATCAGGTAGCCATCAGAATCACAGCAGATTCAGAGAGACCAGCACAGCCGCTTGGTGGAAAAAGATTTATAGACAAAAAAAAAAAAAGGAAAGTGGTGTATGGAAATTGGAAGTGAGGTCCAGAAACAACTGGACTGGTCACAGCTCGGTGTTTGCATTATTCACAGTTTGAACACTCAGCAGTGTATTAGTGGTTGAAGTATGCTTCTGGAATTGGCCAAGGCTCAGCTGTTGCTACAGGCACGTACTCCTAAGTTAAGTTTCAGTCTTGTCTACCTATTAAGTTAGGTTATGGTTTATCCACAAGGACTCAAATATATAAGTACAGGGTCTTTCTCAGCCATATTTAGTTCACTTTAACAGAGTCAAAATGTTTTCTAAAATTTTAACTTTGTAAAGTAAAAATGTTACAATAACCTAAGTTTAATTTATTATGGAACAAAGACATTTTAAAGATAAATTTAGCCTAAGTGTACAGTCAAACTATAGTTGGAGTCTTCAATACACCTCTTTCAACATTTAATAAAACTAGCCAGAAATCAGCAAGGATATAGAAATATCATCAACCAGCAGGATCTTACTGACATTTATAGAACACTTTACCCAGCAGCAAGATACACATTCTTTGCAAGTGCTCATGGAACACATACCAAAATAGATAGACCATTTCCTGAGATATAAAACAATCCCCAACAAATTTAAGAGAATAGAAATACAGAAGTGTGTTTTCTGACATTAACAAAATCAAAGAAAAAATCAGTAGTTCAGAAAAAAGTACGAGAAAAATCTGCACACACTTGAACACTAAACAACATATACCTAAATATGTAAATTTCATAGACAGTCTCAAGAGAAATAAAAATACACTGAACTGAGTGAACTGGAAAATATCAAAAATTGTGAGATGCAGTGAAAGCGGTAATGAAAAAAAAATTAACAGCACTAAATGCTTATGTTATAACAGAAGAGATGCCTTAAATCAATAATCTAAGCTCCCACCTCAAGAAACTTGAAGAAGAAGAAGGAGAGAAAAATAAGATGAAGGCAAGCAAAAAGCAGACACTAATAAATGAGCAGAAATCAATGAAATTGAGAATAGAGAAGCAACAAAGAAAGGAATGAAACATTTATATATTTAAAACAACATATACACATTTTATGCATATATGCACATTACTTGTGTCCCTGAAATCACACTCCTGGGATGAATCCCTGGTTGTTTTAAATATCTATCTATCTGTCTATCATCTATCTATCTATCTATCTATCTATCTATCTATCTATCATCTATCATCTATCTATCTATCTAAGACATACACATTTAATATATTTAAAACAACCAAGGATCTAACCCGAGTGAAATTTATATTTAAATATATGTGTTTGTGTGTGTGTGTGTGTGTGTGTGTGTGTGTGTGTGTGTGTGTGTGTGTGTTTAAAACAACCAGGAGGTTTTTCCAAGATGAGGGAAGTCGTGAGAGACTGTGTTATCTGGCCCAGATATCACGCTTTTTCCATGGTTTTTGCAACCAGCAGACTAGGAGCTTCCTTTGTGTGCTTACACCACCAGGGCTCTGGGTTTCAAGCACAAAACTTGGCAGCTGTTTGGGCAGACACTGAGCTAGCTGCAGGAGTTTTTGTTATTGTTGTTGTACCCCAGTGGTGCCTGGAACCCCAGCAAGACAGAACCATTCACTCCTGTGGAAAGAGAGCTGAAGCCAGAAAGCAAAGTGGTCTTGCTCAGTGGGTTCCACCCCAACAGAGCCCAACAAGCTAAGATCCACTGGATTGAAATTCTCAGTGGCAGCACAGCAGACTGAAGTTGACTTGGGATGCTCAAGCTTGGTGGGGGGGAGGGGCATCTACCATTACTGAGGGTTGAGTAGACAGTTTTCCCCTCACAGTGTAAATGAAGCCACCAGGAACTTTGGATGTAGTGGAAAACATTATAGCATGGCAAAGAGGCTGTGGCCAGACTGCCTCTCTAGATTTTTCTTTACTGGGCAGGGCATCTCTGAAAGAAAGGCAGCAGCCCCAGTCAGGTGCTTAAAGATAAAAACTCCCATCTCCCTGGGACAGAGCACCTGTGGGAAGGGGTGGCTATGGGTGCAGCTTCAGCAGACTTAAACATTCCTGCCTGTCGGCTCTGAAGACAGCAGTGGATCACCCAGCACAGTGCTCAAGCTCTGCTGAGGGACTGACTGCCTCATCAAGTGGTTCCATGACCCCCCCCCATACTTCCTGACTGGGAGATACCTCCCAGCAGGGGTTGACAGACACCTCATACAGGAGAGGTCAGGCTGGCATCTGGCAGGTGCCCCTCTGGGATGAAGCTTCCAGAGGAAGGAGCAGGCAGCAGTCTTTGCTGTTCTGCAGCCTCCAATGGTAATGCCCAAGCTAACAGGGTCTGGAGTGGATCTCCATCAAACTCCAGCAGACCTGCAGAGGAGGGGCCTGACTGTTGGAAAACTAACAAAAAGAAAGCAACAATATCACCATCAACAAAAAGAATGCCCACACAGAAACCCCATTTAAAGGTCATCAGCATCTAAGATCAAAGTTAAATCCACAAAGCTTAGGAAAAAACAGCACAAAAATGCTGAAAATTCCAAAAACCAGAATTCCTCTTCTCTAAAGAAATCACATCTCCTTACCACCAAGAGCACAAAACTGGATGGAAAATGAGTTTGATGAATTGACACAAGTAGGCCTCAGAAGGTGGGTAATCACAAACTCCTCTGAGCTAAAGGAGTATGTTCTAACCCAATGCAAAGAAGCTAAGAACCTTTACAAAAGGTTACAAGAACTGCTAAACTAGAATAACCAGTTTAGAGAACATAAATGACTTCATGGAGCTGAAAAACACAGCACAAGAATTTCGTGAAGCATGCACAAGAATCAATAGCCAAATAGATCAAGCAGAAGGAAGGATATCACAGATTGAAGATGAACTCAAAGAAATAAAGAGGGAAGACAAGATTTGAGGGAAAAAAAATAAAAAGGAATGAACAGTCTCCAAGAAATATGGGACTATGTGAAAAGACCAAACGTATGATTGATTGGTGTACCTGAAAGTGATGGGAAGAATGGAACCAAGTTGGAAAACACACTTCAAGATATTATCCAGGAGGACTTCCCCAACCTAGCAAGACAGGCCAGCATTCAAATTCAGGAACTACAGAGGACACCACTAAGATACTACTTGAGAAGAGCACCAAGGTTGAATCAAAGGAAAAATGTTAAGCACAGCCAGAGAAAAAGGTCAGGTTACCAACAAAAAGAAGCCCATCAGACTAACAGTGGATCTCTCTGCAGAAACCCTACAAGCCAGAAGAGTGGGGACCAATATTCAACATTCTTAAGGAAAAGAATTTTCAATCCAGAATTTTATTCCAGCCAAAATAAGCTTCATAAGCAAAAGGAGAAATAAAATCCTTTGCAGACAAACAAATGCTGAGGGATTTTGTCACCACCAGGCCTGCCATACACGAGCTCCTGGAGGAAGCACTAAATATGGAAAAAGAAAAAAAAAAGGGTACCAGCCACTGCAAAAACATACAAAATGTAAAAACCAATGACACTATGGAGAAACTGCATCAACTAATGTGCAAAATAACCAGCTAGCATCATGATGATGGATCAAATTCACACGTAACAATATTAACCTTAAATGTAAATGGGCTAAATGCCCCAAGTAAGAGACACAGACCGGCAAATTAGATAAAAAGCATCAAGACCTATTGGTGTGCTGTATTCAGGAAACTCATCTCACGTGTAAAGACACACAGAGGCACAAAATAAAGGGATGGAGGAATATTTACTAAGCAAGTGGAAAGCAAAAAAAAAAAAAAAAAAAGCAGGGGTTGCAATCCTAGTGTCCTAGTGTCTGATAAAACAGACTTTAAACCAACAAAGACCAAGAAAGATAAAGAAGGGTATTACATGATGTTAAAGGGACGAATGCAACAAGAGCTAACTATCCTAAATATATATCCACCCAATACAGGTGCATCCAGCTTCATAAAGCAAGTTCTTAGAGACCTACAAAGATAATTAAACTCCCACACAGTAATAGTGGGAGATTTTAGCACCCCATAGTCAATGTTAGACAGATTAATGAGACAGAAGAATAACATAGATATTCAGCACTTGAAATCAGCTCTGGAACAAGTGGACATAAAAGACATCTACATAACTCTCCACACTAAATCAACAGAATATACATTCTTCTTAGCACCACATAGCACTTTTTCTAAAATCAGCCATATATTTGGAAGTAAAACACTTCTCAGTAAATGCAAAGGAATGGAAATCATAAGAAATAGTCCCTCAGGCCATAGTGCAATTAAAATAGAATTCAGGATTAAGAAACTCACTCAAAACCACACAACTTCAAAAGAAGACATCTATACAGCCCACAACATATTTTTAAAAGCTCATTATCACTGGCTGTTAGAGAAATGCAAATCAAAACTGCTGTTAGATACCATCTCATGTCAGTTAGAATGGTGATCATTAAAAAGTCAGCAAACAACAGATGCTGGAGAGGATGTGGAGAAATAGGAATGCTCTTACACTGTTGATGGGAGTGTAAATTAGTTCAACCATTGTGGAAGACAATGTGACTCCTCAAGGATCTAGAATTAGAAATACCATTTGACCTAGGAATCCCATAACTGGATATAAACCCAAAGGATTATAAATCATTCTACTATAAAGAGACATGCACACATATGCTTATTGCAGCACTATTCACAGTAGCAAAGACCTGGCAGCAACCCAAATGCTTATCAGTTTTAGACTGGATTAAAAAATGTGGCACATATACACCATGGAATACTATGCAGTCATAAAAAAGTATGAGTTCATGTTCTTTGCAGGGATATGGATGAAGCCAGAAACCATCGTTCTTAGCAAACTAACACAGGAACAGAAAACCAAACACCACATGTTCTCACTTATAAGTGGGAGTTGAACAATAAGAACACATGGGCACAGGGAGGGGAACATCACACACTGAGTCCTGTCATGGGGTGAGGGATAAAGGGAAGGATCGCATTAGGAGAAATATCTAATGCGGATGATGGGTTGATGGGTGCAGCAAACCACCTTGGGACATGTATACCTATGTAACAAACCTGCACGATCTGCACATGTATCCCAGAAATTAAAGTATAATTTTAAAAATCAGTGAATCCAGGAGCTGATTTTTTGAAAAGATTAACAAAATAGATAGACTGCTTGCCAGACTAATAAAGAAGAAATGAGAGAAGAATCAA
Organism: Cheracebus regulus; assembly: GCA_963574635.1. Classification (NCBI taxonomy): domain Eukaryota; kingdom Metazoa; phylum Chordata; class Mammalia; order Primates; family Pitheciidae; genus Cheracebus; species Cheracebus regulus. Next base: position 46,462 of record CAUYQU010023664.1, on the reverse strand, counting down.
AAAGGCACAATAAAAAATGATAAAGGAATATTACCACTGACTCCACAGAAATACAAACTAGCATCAGAGAATAGTATAAACACCTCTACACAAATAAACTAGAAAATCTAGAAGAAATTGCTAAATTTCTGGACATATACACTTCCAGACTGAACCAGGATGAAGTTGAATCCCTGAATAGACCAATAATAAGTTCTGAAATTGAGGCAGTAGTTAATAGCCTACCAACCAAAAAAAAAAAAAAAAAAGCCCAAGACTAGATGGATTCACAGCCAAATTTTACCAGAGGTAAAATGAAGAGCTGTTACAATTCTTTCTGACATTCTGACAGTGTACCAACAGCAGAAAAAGAGGGAATCCCCCTAACTCATTTTGTGAGGCCAGCTAATCCTGATACCAAAACCTGGCAGAGATACAAAAACAACAACAATAAAATTCAGCCCAATATTGCTGATTATCATTGATGCTAAAATCTTCAATAAACTATTGGCAAAGTGAATCCAGCAGCACATCAAAAAGCTTATCCACCACAATCAAGTTAGCTTGATCACTGGGATGCAAGGCTGGTTCAACATACGCAAATCAATAAGCATAATCCATCCCATTAACAGAAACAATGACGAAAACCTCATTATTGCCTCAATAGGTGCAGAACCTTAAATAAAATTCAACACCCCTTCAGGCTAAAGACTCAATAAACTAGGTATTGATGGAATATAGCTCAAAATAATAAGAGCTATTTGTGACAAACCCATAGCCAATATCATACTGAATGGGCAAAAGCTGAGAGCATTTCTTTTGAAAACTAGCCCAAGACAAGAACGCCCTCTCTCACCACTCTATTCAACATAGTATTGGAAGTTCCAGCCAAGGCAATCAGGCAAGAGAAGGAAATAAAGGGTATTCAAACATGAAGAGAGGAAATCAAATTGTCTCTTTTTGCAGATGACATTATTGTATATTTAGAAACCCCTATTTTCTCAGACCAAAAGCTCCTTAATTTGATAAGCAACTTCAGCAAAATCTCAGAATACAAAATCAATGTGCTAGAATCAAAAGCATTTCTATACACCAGTAATAGACAAACAGAGAGCCAAATCATGAGTGAACTCCCATTCACAATTGCTACAAAGAGAATAAAATACCTAGGAATACAACATACAAGGGACATGAAGGATCTCTTCAAGAAGAACTACAAACCACTGCTCAAAGAAATGAGAGGACACAAACAATTGGAAAAACATTTTATGCTCATGGATAGGAATAATCAATATCATGAAAATGGCCATTCTGCCCAAAGTAATTTATTGATTCAATGCTATTCTCATCAAGCCACCATTAACTTTCTTTACAGAATTAGGAACTACTTTAAATTTCATATGGAACCAAAAAAGAGCTCATATAGCCAAGACAAACCTAAGCAAAAAGAACAAAGGTGAAGTCATCACGCTACCTGACTTCAAACTATACTACAAGGCTATGGTAACCAAAACAGCATGGTATTGGTACCAAAACGGATATATAGAACAATGCAACAGAACAGAGGCCTCAGAAATAACACCACACATCTACAACTATCTGATCTTTGACAGAACTGACAAATGCAAGCAATGGGGAAAGGATTCTCTATTTAATAAATGGTTTTGGAAAAACTGGCTAGCCATATGCAGTAAACTGAAACTGGACCCCTTTCTTACACCTTATACAAAAATTAACCCAAAATTGATTAAATACTTAAATGTAAGTCCTAAAATCATAAAAACCCTAGAAGAAAACCTAGACAATACCATTCATGACATAGGCATGGGCAAAGACTTCAGGACTGAAACACCAAAAGCAATGGCAACAAAAGCCAAAATTGGCAAATGGGATCTAATTAAACTAAACAGATTATGCACAGCCAAAGAGACTATCATCAGAGTGAATACGCAACCTACAGGGAAAAAAATTTTGCAATTTATCCATCTGACAAAGGTCTAATATCCAGAATCTACAAGGAACTTAAACAAATTTACAATAAAAAAAAAAAAACATTAAAAAGTGGGCAAAGGATATGAACAGACACTTCTCAAAAGATAACATTTATTCCACCACCCAACATGAAGAAAAGCTCATCATCACAGGTCATTAGAGAAATCCAAATCAAAAAACCACAATGAGATACATCTCATGCCAGTTAGAATGATGATCATTTAAAAGTCAGGAAACAACAGATGCTGAAGGGGATATAGAGAAATAGGAGTGCTTTTATACTGTTTGTGGGAGTGTAAGTTAGTTCAACCATTGTGAAAGATATGTGCCAATTCTTCAAGGATCTAGAATCAGAAATACCATTTGACCATTGCTGGGTATATACCCAAAGGATTATAAATCATTTTACTATAAAGACACGTGCAATGTATGTTTATTGCAGCACTATTTACAATAGCAAATACTTGGAACCAACCAAATGCTCTTCATTGTTAGACTGGATAAAGAAAATATGGCACATATACACCATGGAACACTATACAGTCATAAAAAAGTATGAGTTCATGTCCTTTGCAGGAACATGGCTGAAGCCAGAAACCATCATTCTCAGCAAACTAACCCAAGAAAAGATAACCAAACACTACATGTTTTCACTCTTAAGTGGGTGTTGAACAATGAGAACACATGGACACAGGTTGGGGAACATCCTACAACAGGGCCTGTTGGGGGATGTGGGGCAAGGGGAGGGATAGCATTAGGGCAAGTACCTGATGCATTTGGGGCTTAAATTCTAGATTGCAGTATTATTGGTGCAGCAAACCACCATGGGACACATACAACTATGTAACAAACCTGCACGTTCAGCAGTTGTATTCCAGAACTTAAAGTATAATTTTTAAAAAATGAGGGCTATATATATTATATATAAAACATATATAATAAATAAATGTAATAAAACAAAAAGCTGGTTGCTTTATGTATATATGTTTAAATATACATATTTTTATATATGAAATATATATTTATAAATATATATATATTTGAAAGAAGGCACTTTTTGTGTATATATATATATATATATACACAAAATATAAATATATACATATGTATGTTTTAAACACCTGTAGCAGCATTAACAAAAAAGAGACAAGACACATATTTTCTGACATCAGGAATGAAATAGAGGATATTGCTACAGACAGAGCAGGCATCAAAAGAATAACAACTATGAACAACTGTGTACATGTAAATTTGACAAATTACATGAAATGGACCAGTTCTTCCAAAGACTACCACACTCATCCACAATAAATTAGAGAATTTGGATAACCATGTCACTATTTAGGAAATTGAATTTGTAATTTGACAATTTTCAAAAATCGAAACTCCAGGCCCAGATGTTACAATGGAATAAAAATGTTAAAAGTTTTGGAGAATCTTCCAAAGTTTCAGGAGAATCTTCCAATCACTGCATTCTGCTTCTCAGGAAGCCACATTTCTAAGGGAAAGGGGAGAGCACCACAACAAGGGAACACTCTGTGGAACAAAATAATCTGAACAGCAGGCCTTCTTTCCCAGGTCTCTCTGCTGATAGGAAAAGAGGTGTCTGTTTGTTCTGAATAGCCAAAACACTGGGACAAGGGTATGGCTGTAGTTTTCCTGCTGACCTGGTAGGGGAGTTGAGTTAGCTGCCACTCTTCACCCTGATAAATCCTCAGCGCATCTAATTGAGAGCTCCTCCAGCCGTCCTCATCAAGTCTGGGAACTGAGTTCACTATTAGGTATGACATCTACCCACCTGCCTTAGCTACAACTGGTGCCTATATTCCTAAGAGGAATACTTTCCTCTTAGCCTGAAGCCTGACTCATCAACTCAGCAAATATAAAAATGGGGAAAATTAAATAAAGAAATAAAGTGTACACCATGAGAGAAGGAAATAAGCTTTAAGAGATGCTTGCCATTTCAACACCATAAGAAACAATGAACTTGCCCACACATCAAGAAGTTAACTACTAAAACCAGCATCTGGAGGAAGCTAGTTGAAAAATATTCTCTATAACTAAGGAACTCAGAGTTTCCATTCCTAAAATCACCAAGAATCAAACTAGGTTAAAATAAACATTAAAGTATGAGCCTTAAGAAAGAAAAAAAATTAAAAAAAAAAACAGAGTCCAATTAAAAGTAAATTGAAGAACAATTTGATAAAATAGTCTACCCAAATGAGAAGGAACAATAAAATTTATTCTAGTAATATGACAAAACAGGGTTCTAAATCATCCCAAAGAGATCATACTAGCTCCCCAGCATTGGATTCAAACCAAGAAGAAATCTCTGAAGTGCCAGATAAAGAATTCAGAAAGTTGTTTATTAAGCTACTCCAGAAGACACCAAAGAAAGGTGAAAAATAAATTTTTAAAACTCAGGATATGAATTAAAATTTTTTTATTATTATTTTATTTTACTTTAGGTGCATACTATATCTGGCATTTCTCCCCGTATTATACCTCCCCACCATCGCAACACCCTCCTGTCTCTCCCCTACCCCCCAACTGCCCCCAGTGTGATGCTCCTCTCCCTGAGTCCACATGTTCTCATTGTTCGACACCCACCTATGAGTGAGAACATGCAGTGTTTGGCTTTCAGTTCTTGTGTCAGTTTGCTGAGAATGATGGTTTCCAGATTCATCCAAGTCCCTAAAAAGGATATAAACTCATGATTTTTTATGGCTGAGTAGTATTCCATGGTGTATGTGTACCACATTTTCTTTGTCCAGTCTATCACTGTTGGGCATTTGGGTTGGTTCCAGGTCTTTGCTATTGTAAACAGTGCCACAATGAACATACGTGTGCATGTGTCTTTATAGTAGAACGATTTATATTTCTTTGGGTATATACCCAGTAATGGGACTGCTAGGTCAAATGAAATTTCTATTTTTAGGTCCTTGAGAAATCACCACACTGTCTTCCACAATGACTAAACTAATTTACAATCCCACCAACTGTGCAGGAGCTGTGGAGTTTGATTAGGTCCTATTTGTCTATCTTGGCTTTTGTTGCCATTGCTTTTGGTGTTTTAGTCATGAAGTCCTTGCCTATGCCTATGTCCTGGATGGTTTTGCCTGTGTTTTCTTCTAGTATTTTTATGATGTTAGGTTTTATGTTTAAATCTTTAATCCATCTAGAGTTAATTTTAGTGTAAGGTGTCAGGAAGCAGTCCAGTTTCTGCTTTCTGCACATTGCTAGCCAGTTTTTCCAACACCATTTATTAAACATGGAGTTCTTTCCCCATTGCTTGTTTTTGTCAGATTTGTCAAAGATCAGATGTGTGGTGTTGCTTCTGGGGCCTCTGTTCTGTTCCATTGGTTTATGTCTCTGTTTTGGTACCAGTACCATGCTGTTTTGATTGCTGTAGCCTTGTATTATAGTTTGAAGTCCCGCAGTGTGAAGCCTCCGGGTTTGTTCTTTTTGCTTAGGATTGTCTTGGCTATGCGGGCTCTCTTGTGATCCCATATGAAGTTTAAAATGATTTTTTCCAGTTCTGTGAAGAAGGTCATTGGTAGCTTGATAGGGATAGCATTGAATCTATAGATTACTTTGGACAGTATGGCCATTTTCACGATATTAATTCTTCCTAACCATAAGCATGGAATATTTTTCCATCTGTTTGTGTCCTCTCTCATTTCGTTGAGCTGTGGTTTGTAGTTCTCCTTGAAGAGGTCCTTTACATCCTTTGTTAATTGTATTCCTAGGTCCTTCATTCTCTTTGTAGCAATTGTGAATGGGGGTTCACTCTTGATCTGGCTCTCTGTTTGTCTGTTATTGGTATATAGGAATGCTTGTGATTTCTGCACATTGATTTTGTATCCTGAGACTTTGCTAAAGTTGCTTATCAGTTTGAGAAGATTTTGGCCTGAGATGATGGGGTCTTCCAGATATACAATCTTGTTGTCTGCAAATAGAGACAGTTTGACTTCCTCCTTTCCTAATTTCTTTATCTTGCCTGATTGCTCTGGCTAGAACTTCCAATGCTATATTGAATAGGAGTAGTGAGAGAGGGCAACCTTGTCTACTACCTGATTTCAAAGGGAATTCTTCCAGCTTTTGCCCGTTCAGTATGATATTGGCTGTAGGTTTGTCATATATAGATTTTATCATTTGACGATACGTTCCATCAATACCTAGTTTATTGACAGTTTTAGCATGAAGAGCTGTTGAATTTTGTTGAAGGCCTTCTCTGCATCTATTGAGATAATCATGTGGTTTTTGTCTTTGGTTCAGTTTATGTGATGGATTAGGTTTATGGATTTGTATATGTTGAACCAGACTTGCAGCCCCGGGATGAAGCCTACTTGATCATGGTGGATAAGCTTCTTGATAGCTGTTGCAATCTGTTTCCCAGTATTTTACTGAAGATTTTTGCATCGATGTTCATCATGGATATTAACCTAAAGTTTTCTTTTTTCATTGAGTCTCTGTCAGATTTTGCTATCAGGATGATGTTGGTCTCATAAAATGAGGTAGGGAGGATTCCCTCCTTTTGTGTTGTTTGACACAGTTTCAGAAAGAATGGAACCAGCTACTCTTTGTACGTCTGGTAGAATTTGGCTGTGAACCTATCTGGACCTGGACTTTTTTTGGTTAGTAGACTACTGATTGCTGCCTCTACTTCAGCCCTTGTTATTGGTGTATTCAGGGTTTCAGCTTCCTCCTGGTTTAGTCTTGATAGAGTACAAGTGTCTAGGAATTTATCCATTTCTTCCTCGTTTACTGGTTTATGTGCATAGAGCTGTTTGTAGTAATCTCTGATGGTAGTTTGTATTTCTGTGGGATCAGTGGTGATATCCCCTTTATCGTTTTTTATTGCATCTGTTTGATTCTTCTCCCTTTTCTTTTTTATTAATCTGGCTAGCAGTCTGCCTATTTTGTTAATCTTTTCAAAAAACCAGCTCCTGGATTTATTGATTTTTTGAAGGTTTTTTTGTGTCTCTATCTCCTTCAGTTCTGCTCTGATCTTAGTTATTTCTTGTCTTCTGCTAGCTTTTGAGTTTTTATCTTCCTCCTCTAGCTCTTTCAATTTTGATGATAGGATGTCAATTTTAGATCTTTCCTTGTTTCTCATGTGGGCATTTATTGCTATAAATTTCCCTCTCGACACTACTTTAAAGGTGTTCCAGAGATTCTGGTAAGTTATGTCTTCATTCTGATTGGTTTCGAAGAACATATTTATTTATGCCTTCATTTCATTGTTTATTCAGTTAACACTCAGAAGCAAGTTGTTCAGTTTCCAAGTGGTTGCGTGGGTTTGAGTGTGATTCTTAATACTGAGTTCTAGTCTGACTGTGCTGTGGTCTGATAGACTGTTTGTTATGATTTCTGTTCTTTTGCATTTTCTGAAGAGTTATTTGCTTCCAATGATGTGGTCAATTTTAGAATAAGTGCAATGTGGTGCTGAGAAAAATGTGTATTCTGTGGATTTGGGGTTGAGCATTCTGTATATGTCTATTGGGGCCACTTGGTCCAGCTCTGCATTCAAGTCCTGGATGTCCACATTAATTTTCTGTCTCATTGATGTGTCTAATTTTGAAAGTGGAGTGTTGAAGTCTCCCACTATTATTGTGTAGAAGTCTAAATCTCATTTTAGGTCATTAAGAACTTGCTTTATGCATCTGGGTGCTCCTGTGTTGAGTGCGTATATATTTAGGATAGTCAGCTCTTCTTGTTGGATTGATCCTTTTACCATTATGTAGTGTCCTTCTTTGTATCTTTTGATCTTTGTTGGTTTGATGTCCATTTTATCAGAGGTTAGGATTGCAACCCCTGCTTTTCTTTGTTCTCCATTTGCTTGGTAAATCTTCTTCCATCCCTTTATATTGAGTCTCTGTGTGTCTTTGTATGTGAGATGGGTTTCCTGAATACAGCACACCAATGGGTCTTGACTTTTTATCTGGTTTTCCAGTCTTTGTCTTTGTCTTTGATTGAGGTGTTTAGGCCGTTTACATTCAATGTTAATATTGTTATGTGTGAATTTGATCCTGCCATTTTGTTACTGGCTGGTTTTCTTTCCGGTTAGTTGACTCATTGTCTTCATTGCATTTTTGGTCTTTGCCAACTGGTTTGCTTTTGCAGTGACTGGTATTTGTTCCTTTCTGTGCTTGGTGTTTCTTTCAGGAGCTCTTGTAGGGCAGGTCTCGTGGTGACTAAATCTCTCAGTAATTGCTTGTCCGTAAAGGATTTTATTTCTCCTTCCCTTACCAAGCTTAGTTTGGCTGGATATGAGATTCTGGGTTGAAAGTTATTTTCTTAAAGGATGCTAAATATTAGCCCTCACTCTCTTCTGCCTTGTAGGATTTCTGCCGAGAGATCAGCTGTGAGTCTGATTGGCTTCCCTCTGTGGTTGACCTGACCTTTCTCTCTGGCTGCCCTTAGCATTTTTTCCTTCATTTCAACCCTGATGAATCTGACGATTATGTGCTTTGGGATTGCTTTTCTTGAGGAATATCTTTGTGGAGTTCTCTGTATTTCTTGAATTTGAATGTTGGACTGCCTTGCTAGGCTTGGGAAGTTCTCCTGGATAATATCCTGGAGCGTGTTTTCCAGCTTGGATTCATTCTGCTCATCATATTCAGGTACACTGATCAAGCATAGATTAGGTCTTTTCACATAATCCCATATTTCTTGGAGGTTTTGTTCATTTCTTTTCACTCTTTTTTCTCTTGTCTTAACTTCTCTTTTTATTTCATTGAGTTGATCTTCAATCTCTGATATCCTTTCTTCTGCTGGATCAATCCAGCTATTAAAACGTGTGTTTGCTTCACATAGTTCTTGTGCTGTGTTTTTCAATTCCATCAAGTCGTTTATGTTCTTCTCTAAGCTGGTTATTCTAGTTAGCAGTTCTCTAACCTTTTTTTCAAGGTTTTTGATTTCTTTGCATTGAGTTAGAACGTGTTCCTTTAGCTCAGAAAAGCTTGTTATTAACCCCTTCTGATGCCTGTTTCTGCAATTCCTTGCACTCTTTCTCGGGCATGTTGTGTTCCCATGTTGTTGAGGAGTTGTGATCCCTTGAAGGAGAAGAGGTGTTCTGGTCTTTGATGGTTTCATCTTTTTTGTGCTGTTTTTTCTCCATCTTTGTGGATTTACCTGGCTGTGGTCTCAGGGAGCTGCTTGATGAGGTCGCCTGTCTGCCTGTCAAGGCACTACTGGGTTTCTAGAGACTCCTTCAGGTTACTAGGGAAGCTTCCTGTATCTTTTTTTTTTTTTACACTGGGGGTTTAGACCTGACTATTCCACTGACCTGGTGGTGCTGCTTGGTGGTCAAGAATGCAGTCCCGTTGCTACATAGGCTTCCTGTGTTTTTTGTCAAAACATGTAGCCCAGTCCCACCCCTCTAATGGTGGGTTGTGCCCTTCCTCCACTGGGCTGGATTATTCAGAGTTCAGCTCAGACTGTAGCACTGGCTTCACAACCTGCTAGAGTCAGAGCTTCACCCCCCTGGGGTTTGTGGGGGATGGTGGGGACCCACCCATCCGCACCTGGCCATCTCCCCCTTTCAGCTTCCTCTGTCTCCAGTGAGGTCCCTTCCTCATTGAGTAGGGACCAACCCAGGTGCTCCCGCTTACAGCTCCCTCTCTCTCTGGGAGCGGGTAGGGGGCGATAGCTCAGTCTGCAGGCTCTCCTGGCCACCTTTTGGGCTTATGCATCTATTTAGGTCTGTGCACCAATCTAGGACACTGTCCTGGATTATTATTCAACTCCGTGCTTTTAATTCCCAGTGCTTGACTGGCAAAGATCCCCTGTTCTGTGTATTGCTGAGGCTTTGGAGGAAGTGCTGTATCTGGACCAGAGTGTCATAGGGGGAAACTCCAACTCGCTGGTCAGATGCACTTTCTGGCTGAAGCAGCACCTCTCCCCACCTAGGTCTGCCCTGCATGGGTTTTGCTCACTGTCAGACCAGACCCATTGAAATGCACCTGTTACCTCGGCTGGAGCTAGGAGATTTCTGGATTTCTGCATCTCTCTCACTGCGTGTTGTGCACTGGCGCTGTGTCTATTGGACCATCTTGGAGAGTCTTCCATGAATTAAAACATTTTGGAGCAATAGATGTTATAAAGGAAAAGACAGTGAGAGCTACTGGAAATGAAAGATGTACTTAGGGAAATATAAAATTCAATGGAAAATTTCAACAATAAACTAGAGCAAGTAGAATAAAGAATTTCAGAGCTCGAAGACAAGGCTTTCAAAATAACCAAAACAGACAAATACAAATAAAAAAGAATAAAATAAATGAACAAAGTCTTCAAGAAATATGGGATTATGTAAAATGACCAAATCTAAGAATAATTGGTGATCCTAAGGGAGAAGAGAAATCTAAAAATTTGGAAAACTTAGTTGAGGGAATAATTGAGGAAACCTTTACTGGCCTTGCTGGAGGTCTTGACATTCAAATATAAGAAATCAAAAGAACTTGGAAAATCATTGCAAAAAAAATCATTGTGAAAGCACATAGTCATCGGGTTATCTAAAGTCAAGATGAAAATAAATAATTTTAAGGGCTGTGAAATAAAAGATAACCTATAAAGCAAATCCTACCAAATTAACAGCAGATTTCTCAGCAGAAATCTTACAAGCCAAAAGGGATTGGAGTCTTATCTTTAGCCTCCTGAAACAAAATAATGATAACCCTAGAATTTTCTACCTACCAAAACTAAGCTTTATACATGAAAGAAAGGCAGTCTTTTTCAAAAACAAATCCTGATACAATTTGCCATCACCAAATCAGCACTAAATAAATGCCAAAAGGAGTTCTAAATGTTGGAACAAAACCTTGATATACACCAAAATAGAACCTCCTTAAGGCTTAAATCTCACAAGGCCTATAAAACAGCAACACTATGAAAAAGATCCAAAATATTTAGGCAACAACTACATGAAGAATAAAACAGTACCTCATATCTCAATACTAACATAGATGTCTTCAAAAGGCTCACCTAATGCATAAGGACTCATGTAAGCTTAAGGTAAAGGAGTGGCAAAAGATATTACACACAAATGGAAATCAAAAGCAAGCAGGAGTAGCTATTCTTATATCAGACAAAACAGACTTTAAAGCAACAATGGTTTCTAAAAAAAGACAAGCAAGGACATTATGTAATGATAAAAGGATTAACCCAACAGAAAAATATCACAATTTTAAATATATATGCACCTAACACTGGAGGACCCAAATTTATAAAACAATTACTACTAGACCTAGGAAATGAGATGGACAACACCACAATAATTTTGAATATATTCAATAATATACTTACAGCACTAGACAGATCATCAAGACAGAAAATCAAAGAAACAATGGACTTTAACTATACCCTAGAACAAATAGATTTAACAGATATTTGCAGAGCATTATTTCCAACAACTACAGAATATATATTCTTTTCTTCAGTATATGGAATATTCTCCAAGATAGACCATGTCATAGGCCACAAAACAAGTCTCTATAAATTTAAGAAAATCAAAATCTTATCAAGCATTTTCTCAGACAACAGGGGAATAAAATTGGAAATCAACTTCAAAAACAACCCTCAAAACTATAGAAATACATGGAAAGTAAATAATCTGCTCTTGAATGGGCTTTGGGTTAACAATGAAATCAAGGTAGAAATTGAAAAATCTGTGAAATAAATTATAATAGTTACACAGTTTACGAAAACCTCTGGGATGCAGCAAAAGTGGTGCTAAGAGGAAAATTCATAGTGTTAAATGCCTAAATCAAAAAGTCTGAAAGAGCACAAATGGACAACTCAATGTCACACCTCGAGAAACTAGGGAAACAAGAACAAACTAAAACCCAGCAGAAGAAAAAAAATAACAAAGAGCAAAACTCAATGAAATTGGAACAAACAAAAAACCATACAGAAGATAAATGAACCGGAAAGCTGATTGTTTGAAAAGATAAACAAAATTGATAGACTGTTAGGGAGATTAACCAACAAAAGATCCAAATGAAGTCAATCAGAAATGAGACTGCAGATATTACAACTGATATCACAGAAATACAAAAGATTATCCAAGTGTACTATGAACACCTTTTTACACACAAACTAGAAAGTGTAGAGGAGATGGACAAGTTCCTGGAAATACACAATCCTCCTAGATTAAATCAGAAAGACACAGAAACCCTGAAAAGACCAATAACAAAAGCTGAGATTGACACTGCAATTTAAAAACTGCCAACAAAAAATGTTCAGAACCAGATGGATTCACAGCTGAATTCTATCAGACATTCAAATAAGAATTGGTACCAATCCTACTGAAACCATTCCAAAAGACAGGAAAAAGAAGAAATACTAATTAAATCATTCCATGAATCCAGTGTTACCCCAATAACAAAAACCAGGAAAGAACACAACCAAAAAACTACACATCAATACCATCATGAACATAGATTCAAAAATCCTCAGCAAAATACTAGCTAAGCAAATCCAACAGCATTATCAAAAAGATAATACATCATGATCAAGTCAATTTTATCCTAGGATTGTAGGTATGGTTGAACATACACAAGTCAATAAATGTGATACATCACATAGACAGAGTTAAAAACAAAAATCATATGTTTATCTCAATAGATGCAGAAAAAGCATTTGATAAAATTGTACATTCCTTTTTCATAAGAAAACACTCAGTAAAACTGGCATAGAAGGGACATACCTTAAGGTAATAGAAGCCATCTATGGCAAACCTACAGGCAACATCACACTGAATGGGGAAATGTTGAAAACATTCCCCTTGAGAACTGGAACAAGACAAGGATGCCCATTTTCACCACTTCTATACAATATAGTACTGGAAGTCGTAGCCAGCATAATCAGACAAGAGAAAGAAGTAAAGAGAATCCAAATTGGAAAAGTGGAAGTCAAACTGTCACTGTTTGCCAGTGATATGATCATATGCCTAGAATACCGTAAAGACTCATCCAAAAACTCCTTGGGCTGATAAATTCAGTGAAGTCTCAGGATACAACATCAATGTACACAAATCAGTAGCACTGCTATACATCAACAACAACTAAGCTGAGAATCAAATCAACAAGTCCACTCATTTTACAACAGCTGCAAAAATAATAAAATATTTAGAAATATGCTTAACCAAGGAGATGAAAGATGTCTACAAGGAAAACTACAAAACACTGCTAAAAGAAATCATAGATGACACAACAAATGGAAACATATTCCATGCTCATGGAGAGGTAGAATCAGTAATATGAAAATGATCATACTGCCCAAAGTAATCCATAGATTCAATGCGATTCTCATCAAAATACCATCATCATTCTTCACAGAACTAGAAAAAAATCCTAAAATTTATATGGAATCAAAAAAGGCATCACATTTCCCAACATCAAATTATACTACAAGGCTGGAAGCTACCAAAACAGCATGGTGGTTGTATAAAAATAGGTATAAAGAACAATGAAACAGAATAGAAAACCCAGAAATAAATCCAAATGCTTACAGCCTTCTGTAAGTACCAACAAAATGGAACCAACCCAGATGTCCATCGATGATAGACTGGACAAGGAAAATGTGGCACATATACACCATGGAATAGTTTGCAGCCATTAAAGAGGATGAGTTTGTGTCTTTGTAGGGACATGGATGAATCTGGAAACCATCATTTTCAGCAAACTGACACAAGAACAGAAAGCCAAACACCACATGTTCTCATTCATAAGTGATTGTTGAACAATGAGAGCACATGGACCAGAGGAGGGACAGTGGGATGTGGGGAGGTTGGGGAGAGATAACATGGGGAGAAATACCAGATATAGGTGACGGGGCATATGGAGGCAGCAAACTGCATTGCCATGTATATATCTATCTATGCAACAATCCTGAATGATCTGCACATGTACCCCAGAACCTAAAGTACAATAAAAAAAAAGAAAGAAACAACAAGATAAAAATTATATTTATGAAGTCAATAAAAATGAGTTTGTGTGGAAAAAAAACATACAAAAACATAAATTGGGGAAAGGACACCATATTCAATAAATGTTGCTGGGAAAACTGGCAAGCCATATGTAGAAGAATGAAGCTAGATCCTCACCTCTCACCTTATACAAAAATCAACTCAAGATGGATCAGAGACTTAAATCTAAGAATCAAAAGCAAAAAAATACTAGAAGACAGCATTTAGAAACTTCTCTGGACATTGGCTTAGGCAAAGAATTTATGACTAAGACTCTGAAAGCAAATGCAACTAAAAAATAAACAAATGGGGCCTAATTAAATTAAAACTCTTCTGTAAAGTGAAATAATCAGCAGAGTAAACAGACAGCCCACAGAGAGGGAGAAAATATTTGCAAACTATGCATCTGACAAAGGACTAATATCCAGAATCTACAAAGAACTAAAATAAGAAGAAAAAAAAATCCCATTAAAAAGTGTGCAAAGGGGCAGGTGCAGTGGTTCACGCCTGTAATTCTGCCACTTTGGGAGACCAAGGCAGGCAGATCACTTGAGGCCAGGAGTTATAGACCAGCCTGACCAATATGGCGAAATCTCATCTCTATTAAAAAGAAAATACAAAAATCAGCTGAGTGCAGTGGCTCACACCTGTAGTCTCAGCTATTAAGGAGGCTGAGGCCTGAAAATTGTTTGATCCTGGGAGGTGGAGGTTGCAGTGAGCAGAGATTGAGACACTCTACTGACAGAGTGAGACTCTGACAAAAAAAAAAAATCAGGCAGTAGACATGAATAGACAATTCTCAAAAGAAGATATACAAATGGTCAATAAACATATGAAAAACCCACTCAACATCACTAATCATCAGGAAAATGCATATTAAAACCACATTGAGATACCACCTCATGCCAGTTAGAATGCTAATCATTAAAAAATCAGGAGACAACAGATGCTGGAGAGGATGTGTAGAAAAAGGAATGCTTTTCACTGTTGGTGGGACTGTAAATTAATTCAACCATTGTGGGAGACGGTGTGACGATTCCTCAAGGATCTAAAACTAGAAATACCATTTGGCCCAGCAATCCCATTACTGGGTATATACCCAAAGGATTATACATCATTCTATTATAAAGACACATGCACACATATGTTTATGGCAGTGCTATTCACAATAGCAGACTTGGAACCAATCCAAATGCCCATCCATGATAGACTGGATAAAGAAAATGTGGCACATATACACCATGGGATACTATGCAGCCATAAAAAAGGATGAGTTCACATCCTTTGGAGGGACATGGATGAAGCTGGAAACCATCATTCTCAGCAAACTGACACAACAACAGAAAACCAAACACTGCATGTTCTCACTCATAAGTGGGTGTTGAACAATGAGAACACATGGACACAGGGAGAGGAATATCACCCTTGGGTTTGGGAGGGTAGGGGAGGAATAGCAAGGGGTGGGGGGATTGGGGAGGGATAGCATTAGGAGGAATACCTAACGTAGATAACAGGGCGATGGATGCAGCAAACCACCACCATGGCACATGTATACCTATGTAACCTGCATGATCTGCACATATACCCCAGAACTTAAAGTATAATAAAAAAAAATTCCTCTTAGATCTAGTAATTGAGTTTAGCAAGGGTTCAGGATACAAGCTCAACATATAAAAATCACTTTATATACTAACAGTAGGCATATGAAAACCACAATTAAAAATACAAAACCATTTACAAGCACTTAAATTTGTAAAATATTTAGGAGTAACAAAGATTTAATAAAACATGTACAGGAGTTTTATCCTGAAAACTACAAAATACTAATTAAAGAAATCAAAGATCTAAGTAAAGAGACACACCATATTCATGCTTTGGAAGGCTCAGTATAGCAAAGATGTCAATCCTATCAAATTGATACATATATTTAATGAAATTCCCATTAAAATCTCCAAAACCTTTTAGTAGATATACAAAAGATTATACTAAAATTTCTATGGTGAAGCACAAGAATTAAATAGGTAGTACAATTTTGAAAAATAAAAATAAAGTGGGAGGTGTCATGCTTCCTGATTTCAAATTATTATATGCTATAATAATCAAAATTGTGCAGTATTGGTGAAGTGAGAGGCACACAGTTTCATGGAATAAAATTGGGAATCTATAAATTAACTCACATTAGTATGGCCAACTAATTTTTAACAGAGGTGCAGAAGTAATTCAGTGGAGGAAGAATAGTCTTCACAACAAATGGTGCTATAGCAATTGGATAGCCATGGGACAAAAAAAAAAAATCCATCTAAACTCTACACCTTTTATAAAAATTAATTCAGAATGGATGACAGATGTAAATTTAACCATAACACTTTTAGTAGACAGCATGAAAAATCTCCAGAACCCAAACCTTGATGAAGAGTCCTAGTCATGACACCAAAGCATGATTCGTAAGATAGAAATTTAATAATCATGAATCAACTCCAATTCACAATTGCTACAAAGAGAATAAAATACTTAGGAATACAACTTAGAAGTGAAGGACCTCTTCAAGAAGACCTAAGAACCACTGCTCAAAAAAATAAGAGGACACAAACAAATGGAAAAACATTCCATGCTCATGAATAGGAAAAATCAATATGAAAATGGACATACTGCCCAAAATAATTTATAGATTCAATGCTATCCCCATCAAGCTACCATTGACTTTCTTCACAGAATTGGGGGAAAAAAACTATTTTAAATTTCATGTGGAACCAAAAAAGAGCCCATATAGCCAAGATAATCCTAAGCAAAAAGAACAAAGTTGGAGATATCACACTACCTGACTTCAAACTATACTGCAAGGCTACAGTAACCAAAACAGCATGATACTGGTACCAAAACAGATATATAGAACAATGGAACAGAACAGAGGCCTCAGAAGTAATGCCACACATCTGCAGCCATCTGATCTTTGACAAACCTGACAAAAACAAGCAATGGGGAAAGGATTCCCTGTTTAATAAATGGTGTTGGGAAAAACTGCCCAGCCATGTGCAGAAAACAGAAACTGGATCCCTTCCTGACACCTTACACTAAAATTAACTCAAGATGGATTAAAGATTTAAACATAAGACCAAACACCATAAAAACCCTAGAAGAAAACCTAGGCAATACCATTCAGGACATAGGCATGGGCAAAGACTTCAGGACTAAAACACCAAAAGCAATGGCAACAACAAAAGCCAAAATTGGCAAATGGGATCTAATTAAACTAAAGAGCTTCTGCACAGCAAAAGAAACTATCATCAGAGTGAACCGAATGGGAGAAAAATTTTACAATCTATCCATCTGACAAATGGCTAATATCCAGAATCTACAAGGAACTTAAACAAATTTATAAGAAAAGTATAACCCCATCAAAAAATGGGCAAAGGATATGAAAACAGACACTTCTCAAAAGAAGACATTTATGCAGCCAACAAACGTGAAAAAAAAAGCTCATCATCAGTGGTCATTAGAGAAATGTAAATTAAAACCATGTTGAGATATCATCTCTCACCAATTAGAATGGCAATCATTAAAAAGTCAGGAAACAACAGATGCTGGAGAGGATGTGGAGGGGGAAAAAAACTATTTTACAGTGTTGGTGGGAGTGTAACCTAGTTCAACTGGAAGACAGTGTGGCAATTTTTCAATGATCTAGAACCAGAAATACCATTTGACTCAGCAATCCCATTACTAGGTATAGAACAAAAGGATTATAAATCATTCTACTATAAAGACATGTGCACGTATATGCTTATTGCAGCACTGTTCACAAAGGAAAGACTTAGAATCAACCTAAATGTCCATCAGGGATAAACTGGATAAAGATAATTTAGCACATATATACCGTGGAATACCATGCAGCCATAAAAAAGATGAGTTCTTGTCTTTTGCAGGGACATGAATGAAGCTGGAAACCATCATTCTCAGAAAACTAACACAGGAACAGAAAAACAAACACTGCATGTTCTCACTCATAAGTGGAAGTCGAACAAAGAGAACACATGGACACAGGGAGGGGAACATCACACACTGCAGCCTTTTGTGGGGTAGGGGACTAGGGGAGGGATAACTTGAGGAGAAATACCTAATGTAGATGATGGGTTGATGGGTGCAGCAAACCACCATGGCACGTGTATACCTATATAACAAACCTGCACTTTCTGCACTTGTATACTAGAACTTATAAACAATTCATAGATGAAAGCGAGAAAAAAAAATTAAAAAAGAAAATAAATATAATAATAATAAAAGAAAAAAACTCGATAAATTGGACTTGAAAAACATTTTTTAAAATACTTTTCCAAAGACCCTTTCAAGGAGACAAAAAGGCAAGCTACTGAGTGGGAGAAAATATTTTCAAACCACATGTCTGCCAAAGGATGTATATGTAGAATATATAAAGAATTATTAAAACTCAACAATAATAAAACAAACACAGTTATCCCTCAGTGTATATAGGGGATTGGTTTTAGGCCCCTACTTGTACCAAAATTTGCACATATGCATACTCAAGTCAGCCCTTAGTATACAAAAAGTCAGCCCTGCATATATGCAGGTTTCACATCCTGCAAATACTGTATTTTTGATCCATATTTTGTTGAAAAATATCCAGGTATAAGTCAATCTATGCAGTTCAAACCCATGTTGTTCAAGGATTAATGGTAATACAATTAGAAAGTGAGCCAAAGACGTGAGCAGACATTTCACAGAAAAGGATATACAGATGGCAAATAAGTATGTGGAAAGGTGTTCAACATCAATAGGCATTAGGGAAATGCAAATTAAGGTCACTTTGAAGTAACACTACATATCTATTATGATAGTTAAAATAGCCAACCAAGTGGAGGGACTAGATCACTCATATTTTGCTGATGGTCATGTGAAATGTTACAGACACTCTGGAACAGTTGGGCAGTTTATTGAAAAGCTAAATGTGCAATTACCATACAACCCAGCAATTGCACTCTTGGATGAAAATGGTTACCCTAAAACTCGTACATGGATATTCATAGTAGCTTTGTTCATGATTACCAAAAATTAGAGTCAGTTCAGATGTCCTTCAATAGACATTTTTCGAGATTGCCATTGCAAGGTGGTAATAAAGAGTAGACCAAATTTAGTTGGTTTTATTTTTATATTTTTATTTTCTACACACAGCACACCCTCTTATTGCCTTCACCCCAGGGTAGACTGTTCTTACTGCCCTGCCTTTGATGCACCACTTCTGAGAGATGTTAGTGGCACCATCAAAGCCTGCAGTGACATTGCTGTCCCTTCACTAAAGCATGGGCCAGGTTTCCCTCAGAGAAACTGACTTTACAAGTAGCAAATAGATGATATTTCTGAAACCTGTCTTTGAAAATGTATTTTCCTCCCCTAACCAGGAGTCTTGGCCCTTCTGCCTTTTAGTCAGAGTCTTGGTCCCTGGTATTTCTTGCCATAGTGGGCGACAGACAAAGGCTCCCAACCATCTTGGATGGAGGCAGATATTGTTGCTATGTACCTTGTACCCAAAAGATTAAGCTGCCATCTTGCTGGTGGCAGCCCTCCACCCCAGAGAGAGGAAATACCACTGGTGCTTTCAGGAAGGCTTTGTGCCTTTGATTTTCCATGTCAAGTCAGCACTTAACTGTGACCCTGAATACATCAAGTGAAAAATCTTTGGTTTATTCTGGAATTAATATCTCTTGCCCCAGCAACATGGGTTTTTGTAAACAGAAGTAGGCATGGAGGGAGGAGGGAGGATTAGATAAAAGACACTCATTCAAGCAGGGCTAGCTGCACTATGCTGATTTCTATTAAGTGGCAGTGGGAGAGACCCTCTCACCCCTGATTTCAGTTAGTGGTAGTTACTTTCATGTTAATAGAATTGATTGCAAATTGGAAGGTTTGGGTCAGCTTCATAAAATGCTGTTATTTATGTTGACATTATGATGTGGCTTCAGCTAATATATATATTTTTAAATTTTAGATTCAGGGGCTACACGTGTAGCTTTGTTATGTGGATGTATTGCATAATGGTGAGGTTTGGGCTTCTAGTGTACCCATCACCCAAATAGCAAACATTGTACCCAATAAGTAATTTGTCAACCCTTATTCCTTTCTCATTCTCCCACTAATGATTATATTTTAATCTCAGTAACCAGCAATATATCTGGCCACTCATGCATGTGCACATACATGAACCCTTTTTGCTGTAGTGCTAACCACTAAGGTGAAAGAGATAACCATGGGGAAGAGTTGGGCACTATTTGTGTTGACTGCCCTCCATGTGCCACATACTCTGCTTAGTGACTTTATGTGTCTTAGCTTGTTTAATCCTCACCACATGATGTGTAAAGTAGGTGCTATTGTTATTCCTGTGTTACTGAAAAGGAAGCCAAGGCTGAGAGAAGTGAAGTGAGATGATCAGATAATGTCACTCTACTGCTGTTTAAAATTCTAAAACTCCCCCTTCCCCTGAGAATAATATCCTAACTCATCCCAGTCTCCAAGTTGTGTTTTAGACCCTGTCAACTTCAGCAGTTTTATCTAGGCCCCTCTCCCTCTTGCAGCTGGTGTTCCAGTCACACTGCTCTTTACTCAGTTCCTTCAATGTGCCATATTCTTCTGTAGCACCATTACTCATGCTATTCTTTTTGTCTGGACTGTTCTCCTGTGTGCCCACCTGCAGTTACCAGCTAACTCCTATTCATTCTTCAGGTCACAGCTTAGATTTCATGTCCTCAGTTCTTAGGGAAACCTCCCCTGACTGCCCCCTTTACTCTATAGCGTCCCTAAGACTATGTTAGGTCACTTTGTTGTATTATTCTATGACATTCTGTATCGCCTCCCTACCACTAATATGATTTTACATGAAACCCTGTGTTCAGGTTCTATTTTCTTCATTAGATGAAACTTGTTGTCTATATACTGCCCTGTTCTCTGCTCTATACCTTGCCTAGCACATGACAAGTATTCAATAAATAATTATTGAGTGAATGTATATTGAAACCTTCTATAATTGGTACATAGTAAGTGCTCAATAAATATAGTTAAAATACAGTTGTTATTATTGTCCAAAAGCAAATAGTTAATCAGAGGCAGAACCAGGATTTATACTCAAGCCTGACTCTAAAGTGCATGCTTCTTTTATGATATGACTCTGCAGAAATAGATTCTTGACCCAGCACTGCCCTAACTAGTTGTATGGCACTTAGGGTGAGATATTATACTACTCTGAATCTTAGTTTTCCCATCTGTAAAATGAGCATGGGAGTAGGCAAAGTTCAGATTTCTCTTCATGTCACCTAGAAAAGGACAATAGAAGTCTAGACAGATGTAATTAACCAATACAAATCAGTATCATCCCTCTGCAAGATAATTGATGAGCTATAACAAGAACCGTTGATGTTTTTATGCCCTTCAGCCTGATAACACTGTTCAAACGCAATGTAGAGTAGTGGATGGTATGTAGGCTTTGGTGTTAGAGAGCCCTGGGTTTAAATCCCAACATCCAATTTACTAGCTCTGTAGTACTGGAAAAGTTACCACCCTGAGCCTCACTCAGTTCCCTTCTCTACAAATGGGATAACACCCACTGTTTAACCCATTCCTAAGGTTAAAAAAATAACATGAAAAGATGTTTTTTAGTATAGAAAGTGAAACTTCTACCATACTACCCACCTAATAGTTCTTTCTGTAGTTCTGTGCCATTGAAGGCTACATCTTGAGGCAAGAGGCACAGGAAATGGTGAGGCAATAGTTTTATTAAAGGCCCTTGAAACTGTGCTTCTTCCAGATCTTTTTCTTATTTAGTCACATGCATGTATACTTT
This sequence comes from Cheracebus regulus, assembly GCA_963574635.1. NCBI lineage: Eukaryota > Metazoa > Chordata > Mammalia > Primates > Pitheciidae > Cheracebus > Cheracebus regulus. The sequence continues at coordinate 24,680 of CAUYQU010023664.1, read as the reverse complement.
GAAATTGTAATTTTAGTGTGTACACTTTTTCAGTTAGTATCTTATCTTCACCATTTTTTATGTCACAAGTCTTCAGTGGCTGTCAAATATTCTAATTTTGCTGAAAGCCCAGAAAGTGCATCTCTGTGAATTAACTTTTTGCTTCCTTGAATTACCTCCTTAAAATAAATTTCCAAGTATAGGATTCCTGAGCCACAGGGTATACAATTGGGATTTAATAACCAAAACCAGGTTTTTGTTTTTCTAAGAAAGAAATGACCCACAGTATCCTTTCCCCTTCCTTTTCTGGAACTGATGAACACGCCCTCTAGAGTTGTGCTGTCTAATATGACAGCCATTAGCCACATTTGGCTGTTAAAATTTTAAGTTTGATTAATTACAGTTAAATAAAATTCAAAATTCAGTTCCTCGGTTGCACTAGCCACATTACAAGTACTCAGTAGCCACATGTGCCTAGTGGCTACTATACTGGACAGCACAGATACAAAACATTTCCATCACTCTAGTAAGTAAGTGCTTCCCTAGAGTTTCTCAAGAGTTCATTTTTAGTATCTTGGGTGGGAGTTCTTTTTGTTTGGGACTTTTCTGTGCGTTGAGAGGCTATTTAGCATCTCTGGACTATGTCCACTAAATGCCAGTAACACTTTTCCTTGAGTCAATGTAACAGCTAAAACACACTCCATATTTGCAAATGCTCCATAAGGGAACAAAATTAACCCCATTTGATACCTACTGAGCTTTTATCTTAGAGGAAAACATCTCCTAACTCTTTCTTGAGACAAGGTCTTACTCTGTCACCTAGGCTGGAGTGCAGTAGTGCAATCATAGCTCTAGAAACCTCCTGCCTTAGCCTCCTGAATAGCAGAGACTACTGGCATGTACCACCATGCCTGGCCTTTTTTTTTTTTTTTTTTTTTTTTTGTGGAGATGAGGTCTCACTATGTTTCCCATGCTGGTTTCAAACTCCTTGGCTCAAGTGATCCTCCTGCCTCTGTCTCCCAAATTGCCGAGATTACAGGCATGAGCCATTGTACCTGGCCTCCTTTTTTGAGATGGCTTCAGGTTAGCACTGCCGTAGAGGGGAAAGCTTGGAAAGATGGCTTAGAAAGAAAGTTCTGGCTCCATTTCTATTTTCTCCCTTCTTCTGCTGGCCTGTTTCCTGCTTTTTGCAAATTGCAGGAACAAGACCCTGCAGATGGAGAAGATCAAGGCTCGTTTGAAGGCTGAATTTGAGGCACTTGAGTCAGAGGAAAGGCACCTGAAGGAATACAAGCAGGAGATGGACCTTTTGCTACAGGAGAAGATGGCCCATGTGGAGGAACTCCGACTGATCCATGCTGACATCAATGTGGTATGTGGCTGCCTGGAGCCTATCTCTAAAGCCCTTGAGAAAAAGGTAGTGATGAATAAGGGCCTCTCCTTGAGATGTGGCCTTGGCCAACCTTGGGGAGCAGGAATCAGTGCAGGCTATGGTAGAGTGGAAAAATCCAGAAGTTCTGAGATCCAGCCCTGGCTCGGTCACTAACTGTATATCACTGGATAAGTCCCTTCTCTCTGGGCCTCTGCACTATAACAGGGACTCAGTACCCTTGCAGGGTGTGATGTGCTCTCATTCTGGGATTCTGGGAGTTGACAGCTAGTCTTAGGGAAAAGAGCAGGCAGCTGCCTCTGGAATGTAGCTTAAAGTGCTCCAAGCTTTCAATCAGCCAAACAAATCATTTCTGCCTACCTATCAAAGTGGGGCTTCCCCACTGATATCTCCTTTGGAAACCCTTGGAACATGGAATATGAACTGTCTGGTAAGGTGGTAAGTTCCCCTCTTTTGGAGTTATTCAAGCAGCATCTTAATAGTTACTTGTATGAGCTGCTGTACTGATGATTCCTTCACCAAGAAAGAGGTTGGCAGTGCTGACCAGTAAGGTCTTTTCAAACCCTTATCTCCTATAACAATGAGGAGTATATTTTTTAAATTTACCTTTGAAGGAACTAAGTTTATATTTCTGGGAAGCTCATTTCTGTGGCAATACTCATTTTCTGATATTGTCAGATGTAGAATCTTAAAGGAAATATGAATGAGGTTTAGACAACAGGCAATTGGAATTTTCTGTGTTAGAGACCACAGAATTCTAGATCTCATAAAGTGTTGACAGTTTTGCTGCCAGCTAACCAATAATACAGGGCAAGTTAAATGAGGAAAATATTTGCCAGAAGGGCTGAGAATATAGGCCAATTGATCTCAAACTTGAGCATGCATCAGAGTCACTTTGAGAGCCTAAGACACATATTGTTGGACTCCACCCTTCATTTTCTGACTCTGTAGGTCTGAGGTGGAGCCTAAGAATATGCATGTCTGAGTTCCCAGGTGATGCTAATGCTGCTGATTCCTTGGCCACATTTTGAGAAACACTGATCCAGGAGAAAGAGTGTTGGCCTAGGAGGCAGAAACCCTAAGTCTTTATGCAGGCTTTTCTGCTAAGAAGTATATACCCAGGAGAGTCCCTTATCTCTGAGCCTCAGTTTTCTTACCTGTAAAATGGTACCAAGGTGGACTAAATGAGCTCTGAAGGACAGTCCAGCTCTAAGATACTATATTTGAACAATAACTACTATTTATTTAGTAGTAAATACTAAATTTATCCCTTTTACTGAGTGCTTTATATGAATTCTATCCTTAAATCTTCACCAAGATTTCATGAGGTAAGCACTAGATTATCACCATTATGCAGATGAAGAAACTGAGGCTTGACCAGAGTTACATAGAGAGGACACGGAATATCAAGGACTTGAACACAGACTGAACAAATTCTGGAGCTTGTTCTATTATTCACTCAGCTATAAAGCCTCTCTGAGAACCTTAGGATCTTTTCTCTGTGCCTATCCCACTCTGTGTTCCAGATGGAAAACACTATCAAACAGTCTGAGAATGACCTAAACAAGCTGCTAGAGTCAACACGGAGGCTGCATGATGAGTATAAGCCACTGAAGGAACATGTGGATGCCCTGCGCATGACTCTGGGCCTGCAGAGGCTCCCTGACTTGTGTGAAGAAGAGGAGAAGCTTTCCTTGGAGTAAGCTACCTGCCCCCAGTCCCTACAATATACCCTCCCTTTGACACACATACATACCTACATACCTACACACACACAGGCACGTATACATACACGAAGTCTAGCCTGAAAGTCAGAGTACCTAGTTTTAGTCCCAGGCCTTTCAGTGGCTGACTCATTGTGTGACCTCAGGCAAGTCTCTGTGCCAGTTTGTTAAAACAGAAGGAGGATTATTAAACTGGATGAATTGCTACATGAATTAGAACAACTACTAGATGGCTTTTAAAATTCATTGTGTGATATTGACAATACAAGACTATGTCTATAATTCTTAAGAGATCATTTCCCAAGTTAGGGTCTAGAAGGGGGTATCTAGAAACCTTTAAAAACACAAAAGACTGAGCTTTCACGATCTTCACGGGCTAGCCTGGGACTTCATCTCCAGACCTAGTTAAGAACTAGGCTTGCCTTACAGAGAGACAGAATTTGGCTTAATAGAGGAAACCATTTCCTAAAGGTAGAGCAAGGTGTCTGTGGAATTGGTAAGCTCCCTATTCCTAGAGGCATGTCAGCAGAGGCCTTAGGACACTTAATAGGAACACTCAAAACAGCATGGGATGGTGGATAGGGCTAAATACCCTTTAAGGACCTTGCCAGTCCTAAGATTTCTTGGTCTTCTTGGTCTATCAGAGCTAAGGACAAAGAGAATTATCTTTCTCATCAGACATTGGGTCTAGTACCACGGGACAATAGCCTTGTGCTTGGGAAGGTGTGGGGACCTTCTAGAATGAGCCACAGCTCAACCCTTGGTTATATGACATGGAGTCTTTAAGAGGGGAAAGGCTCTCCTTGCTTTCAGAATGATCCAGCCAATGTCTCTCATCTCCAAAGTTACTTTGAGAAGCAGAAAGCAGAATGGCAGACGGAACCTCAGGAGCCCCCCATCCCTGAGTCCCTGGCCGCTGCAGCTGCTGCCGCCCAACAGCTCCAAGTGGCTAGGAAGCAGGACACTCGGCAGACGGCCACCTTCCGGCAGCAGCCCCCACCTATGAAGGTGAGTGAGCTGGGTAAGGGCTGTGGAGGAAGCAAAGTATCCTCCCATGGAGGGGCCATGGAAGGCTAGGTCTGGGTCTTTGGCCTTATTTATGTTGAGCCTTCTTTTAATAGCCTTTGCTTGTGACACAAAGGAAGCGGTGACATGTGTGTCCTGTGTTGGACCCACAGGGTTTGTTGCCCCATGTTCCCAGAGGTGTTAGAATGCAGGGAGATTTTCAGGCCCTGCTAAAGTACAATTCTAAAAGTTAGAAATGACTCTTATACAAATATGTAATGAGCGTGTATCATACATGAGGGAGCCAGCAGGATTATAAAGCTGGTTCCAGGAGCATTTGAGGAACAGATATCTATATAGTCAAGAAAGGAGAGGAAAGCTGAAACAAATTTGCAAAGTTAGATACAAAACTGGTTTATATCCTACAAGGCAATAAAATCATAACCTTTATTTATAGTTACTTTTTCTTCAAAACAGAAGTAATTTGCATCTCAACTGGGCAAAATTCATTTGTAGCTTATCAGTGTAATATCACAGTTTCTGGGTCCTAATCAATTAGTAAATAGTCAAACAAAGAGACATTCTTCTGGAACAGGGATCATCAAACCACAGCCTACAAGTCAAATCTTATCTGTTCCCTGTTTTTGTTAAAGTTTTCTTGGCCTACGTGCATGTCTGTGTTTGCAAGCTATTGCAAACAACATGCATGAAACCTATTGTCTATCACTTCTTTCATGTAAAACAGAGTGGAGTAATTGCAGCAAAGACCATATGATGTAAAAAGTCTAAAGGATTTGCTATCTTGGCCTTTACAGAAAATGTTTGTTGGCCCCTATTCTAGAAAATTACGTAGTCCTTAACTGGGCATTTTAGACAATGCTTCAGTATAATGATGAATAGATGTGTAGTTCTCATTTTGCCTTACTTTCTAGTTTTGTATATATACTTTTTCTCAACACCCTTCCCTGAACTTGGTTACATCCTTTGTATCTTCTATGGCATCCAGGAGTACTTGAGTCTTACTCATTGATTATTGCTCCCTTCTGATGGGAAATCACTTTGCTTTCTGGGCCTCTGCAGAATCAGAAGTCTAAGCTGTGGCCTGGAAGAATCTGACCACTAACTTTCTTTTTCCTGTGCCCCCCACTAGGCCTGCTTGTCATGTCACCAGCAAATTCACCGGAATGCACCTATATGCCCTCTATGCAAAGCCAAGAGTCGGTCCCGGAACCCCAAAAAGCCAAAACGGAAGCAGGATGAATAAAGAAAAGGAGAGCACATGAAGCTTTGCTAATTATAACCCCTCACCTTGACCAGAGTGATTGATGTCCTGACGTGAAACAACCTTTGCCAAATCCTATGAAGTCTCCTATTTAATGTAATGGAAGCACAACCCCTCTCTCACTTTGCTCCTGTATCTTTCTGCTCTTGGGATTTCTGGTTTAGAAGGAGATGTGGTTCAGGTGCTAATGACAGTGTGTCTGATGATCCCATCTCTCCCACTCACATTTCAACCCCCGCCCTTGTTTGGAGCTATGGAAGGGCAAAAGGCTCAGATATGATTCTGTGTCTCTTGTGCCTGAGGCTTGGAGCCTAAGGAGCTATAGGGCCTTAGGGGCAGGGGAGGACCATATCTTGTTTCAGGTAAAGGACCCAGTGTTTCCTCTCCTTGTACTTTTGCCTTAGGTTCTGAAGGGACAATAGTCTTCATGTTGGATTCTCCAACAGGCTGGGCGCATGTATCCCCCTACTCCCACCTTCATCTCATCTTTAAGGCCCAGACGTAGCTTGGACTAGCCCTCCTTTTTATAATCATTTGGGAGGCCTGGCTGTTATTCTTTAGCTTGCTTCACTTCAGTCTACCAGATATACTAAAATTTTTAGGTACCAGGCTGTGTGTCTGGGGATCTTAAGATCAATGGGCCTTTCCCCAATATCGAGTCTTTGCAAATTCTAGTAGATTTCCACAGCAAAATCAGGGAGCGAGACCAACTCTACATGTCCTGCCTAACCTACTATCTAAGTCATTAGTGCTGAGGGCTTGGCTATAGGGGCTGCCTCAGGCTGAGAAGGTCCCCAGGCTGACATCTGTGTTGGCTTTTGTTCAAAACCATAGTATATTACAGGGAAGGACAGAAGTAGATTTAGATTCAAGTAAATGCCAATCACTTCACACATGAAGGTAGATGGGATTTTCCTTCCATTCTTCCCTTGCTCTCTTGGATCTGACCTCTTCTGTAGCCTCCGCTCAGGACAATTGCTGGCCACTCCTGTCCTGTGGATTGTACAGGTGACCTTTCCTCCCAGAAGAAAAGACATCAGGCTCCCCAGTGTTTTTTCAGCTCTCCTTTCCACCAAAGCCAGGTTTCCTGGTAATGTCACTCAAAGATAAGGGATGGGGATGAGGGCTGACTGACAAAAAACTTTAGCCCCAGGTCTCAGTCCCTGGCTGGGGAGGGTGGATATTTTTCCTTCCTTCTTTAAGTAGTCTTACATTGCCACAGTGTGTATGTGTTCATAATATAAAATGTTCCTCTGCTCTTTGAAAGTGAGAGTGTTATATCTGTACAAATCCTTTTAACATGCTTTCATTGGTGTAAATTTTGACTACTGTGTATTGGATAATACAAAAGATGTATGTCATTTACCTTTCTTGGTAGCTCTTCTTTGCTCTTATTCATTCTACTTTACAAATGAGAAAGCCAGGCACCAAGGGCAATAATTTACCTAATCATCACAATAATTTCCATTTATTTAGCACCTACTCCATGCCAGGTCCCTACGCAAGTTGCTTTATATAAATGATTGTATTTGATTTCCAAAACACCTTACAAGCTAAGTATTCTTATCACCGTTTTCCAAAACAAACAACAACAAAAAAAGATACTGAACCTCCAAAAAGTTAAATAATTTTTTCAGAGTTAAACAACTAGTGAGAGAAAATTTCAAGATTTGAAGCCAGCTTTGTCCAACTCCAGAGCTCATTTTTTTTTACTTCTTCACCGTGATCATTTTTAAGAAAACCTTTCTCCCTTTTGGAATGGCTTGATGATGAGAGTGGTTGAAATAACTTTGGACCTGAAATCAAGAACTAGGTATCCAATGACTGATGCAGGGATATAAAGGCCTTGTTTCCTATAGGGATACAATAGGGAACAACTTTGAAAGGATATCCCAGCTGCTGAGTTTGCCATTAAGACTTCATCACAGATCAGCACCTCCCTCTGTCTAATCCTGCTTCTTTACCTCTCCTTCCCTTAGACAAGTGTTGATCCCAAGGACTCTCTAACTAATATCCTGTACACTAATCTGTCTCTGTGCTTGTCAGGGAATTCAACAGCTAAATAAAACCTCCCTGTGCCTCAGTGTTCTTATCTGGAAAATGGGGAAAATATTAGCACTTATTTCATGCGATTGTGAGCAATGTGAGGCACATAGTAAGCACTCATAAGTATTAACATCCTTTTATCCACTGTACCTCTGTGTTTAGGTAGATTGGAACACCAGTCAAAAATTATACTACTGCTCTTCCCTGACATTACTCCACCACCCCAGGTTTTGTATAGCTACAGGTCTGATTTTGAAGTGGCTCAGGCTCACTCTGGGCAAAGGGAGGACACTCATCTGTGCAACTTGGAGTACACCTTAACCTGTATAGGCCTTAAAGTACAGGAGGCACAGCCATAGCTTTGCATCCTTGGCACAGTGGAGGTTAGGTCTGCCAATTATGTTGTAGTGAAGATAACAGATTTTGAATTCTGAGCACCACCAGCCAGGCAAGCCAGTTCCTAGGGATACTTATGAAGTGGAAGAGTATAATCATGTGTTGAGCACCTTCACCTGCTAGCCACTTGGCAGGGCTCTACTATCTCATTTAGTCTGGTGGTTAATTTGTCTATTGCTGTGAATCAAACCACACAAAACTTAATGGCTTAAAACAACCACCATTTATTTGCTCATGACTCTACAGTTTGAGCAGAACTTGCTGGGGATGGCTAATTTCTGTTCTATGTGGTCTTGCCTCAGACAGCTGGCTAAGGCTGTAAATTCCAAGATGGCTGTACTCTCATCTGACACCTCACCTGGGGTGGCTGGAACAAGGGTGGGCTGAATGTTCCAATCCCCACCCCAACCTTTGTAGTCTCTCATCCTCCAGGGCCTCTCTCCATCTGGCATTATCCTTCAATACATGGCAGCTGGCATCCAAGAAGGTGAAAACCAAAGCAGACCGACTTACCCTTCTCTTTCTTCTTCTCTGTCTCTCCTAACTCCCTTGTATTATTTTTTTTCACTATATGTTTATTCCTTCTCTTCTTTTCTTTATTCTCCCTTTAGCAAGTCTTGGGTTCACCTGCTGCACTGCACTTAGGCAAAAGAAACACAGACTTTTGAGGTAGACAGACTTGAGTCTGACCTGGTTTTGCCCCTTCCTACTTGTTTGTTGGGCAATTACTTTACCCTTTTTGAGCCTCATTTTTACCATCTGTAAAAAAATGGACACATATAACACATATAAACAGTAAGGTCTTTTGTGGCATAAAACCAGAAGTCATATAGCAATACTGCCTCTGCACTCTCTTGGTCAAAGTGAGTCACAGGGCCAGCTTATATTTAAGGGGTTAGGAAAATATATTCCATCTCTTGATGGGAGGACCTGTATGCATGTCAGAGATGGGAGGAATTGTTGTCAGTCATATTTACACATCATCTACCACATTTTCTGACAACAGGAAGGTTGTTATTAGATTGGTGTTCTAAGGAAGGTGTTATTAGATTGGTGCAAAAGTTGTTGTGGTTTTTACCATTACTTTCAATGGCAGACACAACAATTACTTTGATACCAACCTAATATGTGTCCCTTTTTACAGATGATAAAACTGTGGCTCAAAAAGGGTGAAGTGGTTGCTTAAGAAACAAGTAGGAAGGGGCAAAGCCAAGTCAGACTCAAGTCTGCCTACCTCGAAAGTCTGTGAATCTTTTGCCTAAGTGCAGTGCTGCAGGTGAACCCAAGACCTAGTTAAGGGAGAATAAAGAAATAAAGAGAAGGAACAAAAAATATAGTGAAAAAGAAGACAAGGGGGTTGGGAGAAAGAGCGAGAAGAAGGAAGAAGAGGGTAACAAGAGTAACAGAAGTAAGGTAAGGTATCCTTTATATTCACTTTACATTTAAAGCACTTTCTTCAACATTTCCATTTCATGCTCACATTAATAACATTGTTCTCTTGGTAGAGAATGTATTATTAACATTCACATTTTACAGATGAGGACCAGATAAAGGAACCGGCTTGCCCAACAAAGATTATATAGCAAGTTATGAGCAAAGCCATAAGTAGAACCTAGGCCTTCCAACCTGAGAATCACCAAGGCTGTAGCATTCTCTATATGTTTCACACAGCAGGGATTAATTGTATGCATATTTTATGCCAGAGGTTGCTGACTTTTACACTAAAGGTAGGAGCTCACTCCATAGGGAGAGGTCAGAGGATTTTAACAGTCTTTCTCTTAAAGTCCAGTTGCTGTTATCATTATGCCCTCAGCCTTCCCAAAGCAACTAACAGCATCTTTACAATGATCAGCATCTCCCAAGCTGAACATGGGGAAGGCTATTAACTCAAGGCCATGTACTGTTAGGTTAGTTACTTAATCTATTTGGGCCTCAAAAAGTCCTTTTCTTATAGCATTGTCATGAAGGTTCAGTGAGCTAATACATGTTAAGCGCCTAGAAGAGTACCTGAAAAGCATTCAATTAGTGGTAGTTATGAGGAAGATGTTAGTAATGATGATTAGCTTCCTCAGAAGCCAAAGATGATGATGATCATGATGACTTACTCAGAATTCCAAATGTGCAAAAGTCAGGGGGCTCAATAAGAAAGGCGTTGTCCTTATATAGGGCCTCCCATATAGGGCAAGTGGACAGCTAGGAGTTATGGTGCCTTTCCTGAAGATTGAGAAGACTGTGAGGCTCAGCTGCCACCAGCCATTTAGCCTGTTTAATAGTTGTGAAGGACACAGGCCTTTCCTGAATACTCAGTAAAATTCCCTGAATACTAAGTAAAATTCCCTTTTTTCACTACATTCTGTTCTGCTTTTGGCTGGGAAGGGAAGACCATCTTTAAACAAGTACTCCCCATCAGTGGTCTAGGCTCTCATGCACTTCAGTGGTTTCCTTATTGCACAGTGAAGGGAAATGACACTGACTCAGGAGCCAATTGTTTCTGTGTTCAAATCCTAGATCTTCTATTCAGTAGCAATGCATTCTTGAGCAAGTTATTAAACTTCTCTGATCTCCAGTTTTTCTCATCTGTAAAATTTAGATACTACCTTCTGTGTGGGGTTGCAGTGAAATTTATAAGAGTGATGAAGAGAGTCATCTTTCATTGGATACCTATAATGTGGCGGATTTTGTGCTAAGTGCTTTCACATACTTTATTACATATGGGAGACAGCTTAGTATAATGGCTAAGAGCATGGATACTAAAACCAGATAGTCTGGATTCAAATCTCAGCAATGCCATTTGCTAACTATGTGAGCTTTGGAGAACTCACTAACTTCCTGAAATCTCAGTACTCCAATCTGTAAAATGGAGATAATAGTGTCAGGCCTCCACATGCAAGCCTGGACCCAGAAAGTCTGAAGTCCTGCCTGCCTTGACTGATCACACCTCACCCCCCACCTGCATTCGCCATTATCCCTGATCGCCCAGCAGAGCTTCCCCCAGACATTAAGCTTCTCAATCCACCCTGTCATCTTAACTGTTCTTGCTCTGTGAATATCCCTCCACCCCACCCTACCATCTTAACTACTCTTACTCCTTACCCCACCCACCACTGTAACTGAACTTATGGTAATATATACTCCTTGCCCCTACCCCCACCACTATAACTGATCTTACTCCCTAACACCCATGTGCCCCCCAAAAGATTTGCCCCAACCTATAAAACCAACTCCTATCCCACTGCCCTTCACTAATGCCCTTTTCAGCCTTAGCCCACCTGCACCCAGGTGAATAAACAGCCATATTGCTCACACAAAGCCTGTTTGGGGGGGGGGGGGGTCTCTTCACATTGAACACTCACGTTTTTAACATTTGGTGCCAAAATCTGGGACAGGGGAACTCCTACGGGAGACCAAACCCCTATCCCTGTTCTTGTGCTCCCTCCATGAAGAGATCTACCTACCAATCTGGGGTCATCAGACCAGCCCACAAACACACATCACTGGCTATTTTGGTAAGCAGTCTCTCTGTTTTCCTTTCCCATCCTTTGGTCTTTTCCTTTCCACTCTCTCCCCCGTTCTGTTTCATCCTTTTTCCACCTCAAAGGCAAGGAAAATCAGGTAAACCAGGTTCTTCCGTGTGGTTCGGGACCGGAAAACATCCTGTGTAGGTCACGGATCCAAGGATCCAGTTTTCCCCAGAGGTTTGACTATCGTGGAGATGTTCATCCTAGTCACTCGACCACCAGGCTCATGGTCTATATTGGTGGCAGGTCAATGAGGAGGACGCTCTTTTTGGCCACTCACCAACGAGGTGGTAGAACACTCAAGCCTCTTCAACCGCCTCCTAACCTAAAACCCAAATGTCTCATCTTCTGTAACACTGCATGGCCACAATACAAGTTAGATAACAGCTCCAATTGGCCAAAATATGGCACCTTTGATCCCTCTATTTTAGAAAATTTAGACAACTTTTGTCACAACATGGGCAAATGGTCTGAAATTCCCTAGGTCCAGGCATTTTTTTTGCACAAAATCCCTCCCTGATCTCTACTTCTTCTCTTCCCTTCCATCCAGCCCTCCTTCCTCTGCTGGTAACCCAGAATCCTCTTTGTCCATCAACCCTTCTGACCTTTCTCCTCCCCGCCTGTCCAAACCAGGCTCTAATCCAGGACGTAACCCCAAACCCAGAGCCATACTCCTCTTCCTTTGCCCACAACCCACTTCCTTATGTTCCTCCTGTCACCTCCCCGCCTCATATGCAGCCCAGCTTACAGTTTAGTCCCTCAGATACCTCCTCTGCCCCTGCCCAACAATTCCCCCTCCACAAGGTGGCTGGAGCCAAAGTCATAGTTAGGGTGCACATTACTTTCCCTTTATCCAACCTTTCCCAAATTGGCCATCTATTAGGCTCCTTTTCATCAGATCCTCTAATATTTAACCCAGTCCTATAATCTCACCTGGAGTGACTTAAATGTCATCCTTACATCTACTCTCACCCCTGAAGAATGCTTAATATGCATTTTTATCACCCAATCAGCCCCTAACGTTACAAAAAGGTACAGAAATTAGAATCTGGCCCTCAAACCCCACAACAGGAATTAAGCAACCTAACCTACAAGGTGTTCAATAACAGGGAAAAATCTGCCCAGCGGCAGTGCATCTCAGAACCACAGATGCTTGCGTCTTCTGTGAAACAAACCCCAGCCACACCACCAGCTCACAAAAACTTCAAAGTGCCCAGACTGCAGTGCGTCCAGCCACCCCTCCCAGACCTTGCTTCAAGTGTCATAAACCTGGCCACTGGGCCAAGGAATGCCCGCAGCCTGGAATTCCTCGTGAGCCCTGCCCATATGTGCAGGGGCCCCCACAGAAAGTTGACTGTCCAACTCACGTTGCTGCTCACAGAGCTCCTGGAGCTCCAATCCTTGGCTTGGCGGCTAAAGACTAATGCTGCCCGAGCATCTCAGAAGCCCCCTGGACCATCAGGGATGCCAAACTTTGGATAGCTCTTACAGTGGAGGGTAAGTCCATCCCCTTCTTAATCAACACAAAGGCCACCCACCCCACGCTGCCTTCTTTTCAAGGACCTGTCTCCTTGGCCTCCATAACTGTTGTGGAAATTAATGGCAAGGCCTCCAGGCCTCTCAAAACTCCCCAAGTCAATTATGCCAGCACTCCTTTCCACATTCTTTCCTAATCATTCCCACTTGTCCAGTTCCCCTGTTAGGCAAGATATCCTAGCAAAATTGTCTGCCTCCTTAACTGTTCCTAGGTTACAGCCATATCTCATTGCCACCCTCCTCCCCAAACCTGCACCTCCCTCAATAGCTCCCTTTATGTCACCCTACCTTAACCCCAGGGTTTGGGATAATGCCTTCCCATCCATTGCTACAAGTCACTCACCCTTCATCATCTGCTTAAAGCTAACCACCCTTACCCTGCCCAGTGCCAGTACCCCATCCCACAACAGGCTTTAAAAGGCGTAAAGCCTGTTATCACCCATCTATTGCAACTCATGGCCTTTTAATTCACCATCCTCCTTCTTCATCTATACTCAAAGGGATATCGTGTATCCTCTTACAATACCCAAATTTCTTCCCCTATCCTAGCTGTCCAAAAAACCAGAAAAATTCTGCAGACTAGTCCAAGAACTCTGTCTCATCGATCAGATTGTACTTCCCACTCACTTGGTTGTACCAAACTCCTATACCCTCCTATCTTCCATACCCACTTCCACAACTCACTATTCTGTTCTTAACCTTTAAAGCTATTTTTTCTAAAGCCCAAATTTCTTCCCCATCTGTTATAATCTTTCATCAGCATACATGCACTCTCCCTGCCAGCCATATCCAGTTAATTTCCAAAACCCCAACCCCATTCACCAAACAACAGCTTCTCTCCTTTCTAGGCTTTGTAGGATACTTTAGCCTCTGAATACCAGATTTTTTACCCTGTAACCAAACCACTTTATAAATCTACAAAAGGAAACTTAGCTAACCCCATAAGCCAAAAATTCCCACCCCCTCATTCTTCCTTTCAGTCGCTACGAAGGCCTTAGAGGCAGCCCCTACACTAGCGCTCTCCGACTCCTCTCAACCCTTCTCTATCTACACAGCAGGAATAAAAGGCTGTGCTGTTGAAATTCTTACACAGTAGCCAGGCCCACAGCCTGTAACCTTTTCATTCAAACAACTTAACTTCACAGTCCTGGGCTGGCCCTCATAACTACGTATGGCAGCAGCTGCCACTCTAATACTCTTAAAATCCCTCAAAATTACAGGCTATGCCCCTCTTACCCTCTATAGCTCTCACAACCTCCAAAGTTTTCTCTTTACACCTCACACACTTACTTTCAGCCCCTCGCCTTCTCCAGCTTTATGTAGTTGCCCCTACTACTTAAAGCACACCTCAAAAAGTCTGTTTCTATTATTTTCTGTCTGACTGTGCTCAAATTCACTGTACTCATTTACTTTTACATGCCTTGCTTTTGTTTAAGTTGCTGGTTTACACTTTTCCTCCAGGCAATTACAGCTAATATTTCACTCTTAATCTGGCTCCCATTCTCTGCTCATACCCAATCTTGTTAATAAAAGCGAGTGGTTGCTTACAGATACCACATGCTTCCTCATACACCGTGAAAACAAAATCTCTCCCTCCACGCAGTTACCCTACTAAGCCCCGCTACAACCTTTAACAACCACAGCACTTGCTGGTTCCCTTGGCATTCAGGTCCAAAGCTCCAGCCCCCTCAGAACACTTTCTCACCTTTTCAGTTTATATTTCCAGTTCTGTCTAAGCCAAAGACCTTTTTTCCCTCTGTGGTTCTTCTTTTTATATCTGCATTCCTACCAACTGGATGGGCACTTGTACCCTAGTTTTCCTTACTCCCAAAATTCAGTTTGCCACCGGGAAAGAAAGCCTCCCTGTTCCCCTTGTGGTCCTGACACAACACAAGTGCATCATTCCACTAATTCCCTTACTTGTAGGGTTAGGAATTACCACTGCACATAGCACAGGCCTTACCACTTCAATTGACACCTTCCTGTAGCTTCTCTAACGATTTCTCTTCTAGCATTGGAGAATTAACTCAATCATTATCCCTCCTTCAAGCTCAAGTAAATTCCCTAGCTGCAGTTGTCCTCCAAAACGGCAGAGGTCTTAATTTACTGACTGTTAAAAAAGGTCTTTGCCTATTCTTAAATGAAGATGTTGCTTTTATGTAAATGCAGACTGGCCTCATATATGATGCCATCAATAAATTAAAAGACAGAGCCCAAAAGCTCACTAATCAGGCAAATGGTTATTCTGGACCTGGCTTGACTGGCTGCACACTCTCTAACTGGGAGTCATGGCTTCTTCCAATCCTTAGTCTTTTGATACTATATTTCTCCTCTTATTTGGACCCTGTGTTTTTCCAAATAATTTCTCAATTCCTACAAAATCATATACAAGCAATATACAATCAGTCAATGTAACAAATGCTCCTTCGAACAACCCCACAATATCACCCCTTTCCCCGAAATCTCTCAGCAGTCTAAATTCTTTCCCACTTTTAGGTTTCTGCACTGCCCCCAATCCCACTTGAAGCATTGAGAAACTTCATCCCCTACCCCTCAAAACTTGTTATCACCCCCTCTTTTCTAATTCTGTCTATATATAAAAAGAGAGGAATGTCGGCCTCCATGTGCCCAGACCCAGAAAGTCTGAAGTCCTGCCTCCCTTGACTGATCACTCCCCACGCCCTACCTGTGTTTGCCATTATCCCTGATCATCCAGTGGAGCTTCCTCCGGATATTGAATTTCTCAACTCACTCTGTCTTCTTAACTATTCTTATGATAATGTGAATACTTCTCACCCCACCCTGCCATCTTAACTACTCTTATGCCTTACCCCACCTACCATTGTAACTGAACTTATGGTAATGTATACTCCTTTCCCCTACCCCCACCACTGTAACTGATCTTACTCTGTAACACCCCTGTCCCCTCCCCAAAAGATTTGCCCCAACCTATAAAACCAGTTCTTCTCCCACTGCCCTTTGCTGATGTCCTTTTTGGCCTCAGCTCACCTGCACCCAGGTGAATAAACAGCCATGTTGCTCACACAAAGCCTGTTTAGGGGGTCTCTTCCTTCAATACGTGTGTTTTAACACATAGTAAAATCTGCCTTATTGGATTGTTATGGAGAATAACTAAGTTAACATTTATAAAGTGAACATAAAAAGCATTATTTGAGTGTTTGATAAATAACTAAATGGATCAAATATTCCTACCAACACTCAGTGTTATCAATTTAGAGACAAGAAAATTGAGGTTGGAAGAAGTCAGGTGTATTTACATTTGGGTCTGTCTGATCCTACTGTATTCCAAAAGTGCCTGAAAGAGTACCTGATACCAAGTAGGTCCTCAATAACATTTCATTCCCTTCCTCTAGACTTGGAGTTTGAAGGCTTGAATCTTGTCTTGACTCAGAGCCAATGAGGAGAGGAGGGAAACTGATAGAGAGACAAACCCACAGTACAATAAAGAAGCCACTGGGGGTTACTCCTCCCTACTTGAGTTCAAGCTAGCCATTGTGCTCTTGACAGGCACATATTTAGTGATTCCCCTGCTTGTCCACCTTCATTCTCCACTAAAAGCTGAGCTCCCAGAGGACAGATCCTGTATCCCCAACTGCCTAGACCACTCTCCTCTACCAGCAGGTACTGAACTGCTGAAACTGAGAACACAGTCTTTCAGAAGCATATTACAGACAAGCTCCTTTATTCCTAAAAAATAGTTTCACATCTGTCTCACAGTTTGGGTCTCTAATTGAAGCTGGAGATAGAAAAGTGAGAACTGTCATGGGTCATCCAACCACTGCTTTCCCTAGGACACCATCAGGCAGATTTCACCTAAATTAGGCTGCAAGTGTGGAGGACAGTATGCAGGGGGCAGTAGGAAGGGGCGACATTAATTGTTCAATACCAGACTTCCTTCCTTCCAGCTGCCTAGGTACCAAGCAATGACAAGAAAGAGTTGTCTTTTCAGGAGAGCGTGATTAACCTTAATTCAATTTAAGTACTGTTTTCCAGGTTGCAGTAAATGGCATTCCAATGCATTGCTAATTCTGACACATGTACACACATGCATACTGCACACACAACTCTCTTCACCCTCTGGCTTTTTGCCCCCTCATGTCCCTCATTCCTCAGCCCTAGTATCAGGCTTCATCATCTGTGCATTGGGGAGTTCATGTGATTAAAAAAAAATTCATATCCCTGCAGCTTGTCTCCCCACAACTTTCCTTAGTACTTTGTCACTCTGCCATTTCCTAGAGGTCTACTGCATGTCAAGTGCATATCACTCTGCCCTGCTAAGTTTTACAGAGTCAAAGACATATGAGAAGCATTTTCCTGTATCCATGCATACTCTTGTCTCTCATCTCTGGACCAGCCAAAGCCAATCCTTCCATCTTTGTGTGGACCCACCTTTTTCTGCTTACTCAAGCCCTACTAATTCCATCATTTATTCATCCTGTTTCCCTAATCCACACCTTTGCCCTGGATTATGAACAACCTCTACCCTGGATTATGAATAAGCTCAATTACTGCTCATCTTTTAGAAAAAAAGGAAAGAAAGAAATAAGGGAAAGAAAGAAAGAAGAAAGACACCCCTCTTAAGACTTTAGGTTTCTCACATCCCACCCTCTCTTCTTCTGTATTTTATTCAAACTTTTACATAGACTTCTAGATAGTCTGTGATGACTGTCTCCACTTTTTTAATATACTTTAAGTTCTGGAGTACATGTGCAGAACATGCAGGTTTGTTACATAGTTATACACATGCCATGGTGCTTTGCTGCATCTATCACCCCGTCACCTACATTAGGCATTTCTCCTAATGCTATCCCTCCCCTAGCTCCCCACCCTCCAGGCCTCTGGTGTGTGATGTTTCCCTCCCTGTGTCCGTGTGTTCTCATTGTTTAACTCCCACTTATGAGTGAGAACATGTAGTGTTTGGTTTTCTGTTCTTGTGTTAGTTTTCTGAGAAAGATGGTTTCCAGCATCATCCATGTCCCTGCAAAGGACATGAACTCATCCTTTTTTATGGCAGCATAGTATTCTATGGTGTATATGTGCCACATTTTCTTTATCCAGTCTATCATTGATGGGCATTTGTGTTAGTTCCAAGTCTTTGCTATTGTGTCTCCACTTCTTTATACACATCTCCATCATCATAGTTAACTCTTTTCCAATCCATGAAGAACCTCTGAGAAATCTCAAATGTCTTTCACATTATGAAAGTCAATAGAGATGAGTTGATCCTACTTGATCTTTCTTTGCCTGCTGTATAGTTAACTCTTCTTGCACTGATAACACTCTCAGCCTTCTTGTAATGCTCTGTACAGTTTCTTTCTCCTACCATGGCCACTCTTTTGTATTATTCTTTGTAGATTCTTGCACCTCTCCCTGCTTTCTGGAAGCTGATCTACTTTAAGTTGACAATTTCGGCTCTCTTTTTTCGCAATTTACAAGAAATGTTTTGAGAGATATCATCAACCTCTTGATTTCAACAGCCCCTCTACAACAATCACCTGCATATCTGTATGCAGATTTTCCACCTGAGCTCTAGACAAATAGGAGAATAATGATAATGGGCATTTATTGAGCACTTGCAGTGTGCCAAAAACTGTGCCTAGTATTTTACATACATTTTCTCACAGAATCTTCACAAACACTTTATGGAGACAGGAATTACATTTGTTATCCTCCCCATTTTCATTATTAAGGAAAGTGAAGCTCAATTAATTAATTTGCCTAGTACAACCGCTAATAAGTGGTAGAATTAGGATTTAAATTTGAATCTGTTCAACCTCAGAGTTTTTGTCCTTAACCACTTTACTACTAGGTAGGAAATAATTCCATGATTTCCCAGGAGAATGGTACAGATAATTTTTCACATGAAGAGTTTGATTCCAGCTTTTGCAGAAAAACTTGGATATTAAAGATAAATTCATGCAGAAAGCACTGTGAAAGCTGGGAAAAATTTGGATGGGTGGAACCAGAGAAGAAAGGGTTTTCCAGGCTAAGAGAACAACAAAACCCAAAGGCAGAGGTGCAGAAAAACATACAGTTCTCATGCTGGGCAAAACAGTTTGGCCTTTTTTTCAGAATAGTGTTACATAGCAATGTGGAAGGTGGATGTGAGGGAAAGACAAAGGCAGAGAGATTATCTAGGTGGCTATTGGAATAGTCCAGGCTAATGGCAAAAGTGTCTTAACTAAGACAATGCATTGGGGATTGTGTGAGAGGAGGAGATTAAGTCAAAATTCAGAAGGGAAAAAAAGAGCTCCTGGGAGAAGGAAAAGAAAAAAAGACAAACTATTGCCACTGTGACGGAGAAGGTTTAATTCAGACCCTGAGGCCCAGAGTCTTCCTCCTGAGATTCAGCAAGGGATGAAGATAAAATTAAGGACTAGAACATTTCTCACCTTTAACATTAGGAGGCTTAGTGCAAGCTTGTCAATGCTTCAGGAATCTAGACATGAATCCCAGCCCCTGAGTGATGTTATTTTTATTTATGGGCTTAAATGAGTAGTTATGAGAGAGGTACTTTGCTAATTGGAAACTGTGACTTCCACAATATAATCAGTTGCTAGGAGTTGGAGTTTTTCTTCCTAGAAATCACCTTACATGGAAGTTGGTTAAATTGGCCAGTATAAGGGAGGGAAACCCAGGCCTGGCTGAGGCATGGAGAGAGAGATATATTCCCCACACAACTCTGGTAGCCCTCTGATGCTAGGACTGGGACTTCCTTTAAAGAAAAACTTGGAGGAATGAGGACCCAACACTTCCCTAGGGTCCCATATGGGCTGTGGGATGAAGGTTGGTGATAGGTGGTGAGAATTTAGCTGAGAAACTTTTACTATACTTGGTACTTCTGAATTGTTTTATTTTTAATATGTTTGACTTTTTTAATGAAACCAGACCATGCATGCAACTACACACCCACTAGAATGGCTAATACAATATTAAAGACTGATGATATCAAATGTTGATGAAGTTGTGTAGCAACCAATACTCTCATTCACCTGCTGGAGAGAATGTAAAATCTCAAAATCAACCACTTTGGAAAAAGGCCTGAAAGTTTCTTTTAAAATGAATAGTAACCAGCATTATAACCCAGCACTATATCCCAGTAGAACATAGCACTACTAGAAATGTACTTAAGAGAACTAAAAAAAAGTCCATTAAAATCTTATATGTGCTTTATCCTTAGCAGCTCCAATCTAAAAACAGCTCAGGTGTCTATCCATAATAGAATGGCTAAGACACTCAGGGACAAGACGGCAGATAGGAGACAGGACTAAGATGCAGCTCCCACTTGGAAGCACAGAACAGAATGTGGAAACTCATGCCACAATCTTTTACTGCTATAACCATCACAGGAACATACCAGGAAAACAGAAAATTGAAAGATCCATTGAAAGAAGCACCACACCACTGCAAATTCTGGAAAACTGTGAGTTCCCAAAGTTTCAGGGGGAAAAAATCTGCCTCTGAACACACATTCCTACAGGGGAGTCTGAAAATCCAGTTTATAGGAGAAGGATTTAACCTTACCTAGAGTTGAAATGGATTTAGGGAGTCATATGAAATATAAAAGTAGAAGTAGAAGTGGGAAGTGCCTAGGAGGCACTCACAGTCTCCAGCTCAAGTCCAGGGAGGCCATCCCTGGCTATATCTCACAGGGTCCCTTGGGGAAAGCAGCTAGCAGAATTCAGGAAGGGTCATGGGGTGAATAAAGCTTCCAATTAAAATTGGTAGTGGTTTTAACTAGGCATAAATTTTCTTGAGTGGATTCTGGGAGATGAGTGGAGCTGATGCAGATATGAGTGCAGGAGCACAGGAGTCTCTGCCAATAGAGTGGGAAGATGAGGAGGGGCTAGGTCCAGGCTGGCTTTCCCAGCAGGGAAGCTTATAGCCTGGGGCAAAGTCTGAGAAGGGCACTGAGGGAGTGAGACCAGTCTCACCAACTGCATGGGAGGTGGGTAAGACCCCTTCCTACTGTCTGTTTCCTACTTCCCTGGCAAACTATATGACACAGAGGCCAAGATCTCCTCTGGAACATAACCCCATTGGGCCTGAGAACCACCTCCCATATCCTCCACAGTGGCCATGGCAAGCCCTGCCCAAGGAGAGTCTGAGCCCAAACCCACCTAACCTGCCCCCACCTGATGGTATTTCTCTGCCCACCCTGATAGCCAAACACAAAGGATAGAAACTCTGGTGCTCTCTTGAAAGCACCACTACCTGGATGGAGGCCAACCAACTCAGGTCATTACAGCAACTCATGATAGGATAACCTTGATCCTAGGAAATATAAAATAATACCTAATTTTACTACCTGCAGCATCCTGGCTAACCAGAGGTCCTGGGTGTGTCCAGAGGACAACTTCACTGCTGGCATAACCAGCATTTGATAGTCAGCAGACTAACACATCTACAACCAAGGACTCTTACAGGGTCTAACTTCACTTCTCTGCCAGCTCTACCAGAGAAGGTGCTGATATCCACAGCTGAGAGACTTGAAGATGGATCACATCACAGGACTCTTTACAGATATTCCCCAGCACCAGCCTGGGGCCAGGAAACCCCACTGGGTGGCTAGATCCAGAAGAGCAATAATGTTCACTGCAGTCTGGTTCTCGGAAAGGATCATCTCTAGGGGAAGGGAGAGAGCACCACATTATGGGATAACCTGATAGGACAGGAGGATCTGTGCAAATGACCTTGAGTTTCAGACCTCTCCGCTGAAATAGTCTACCCACATGAGAAGATACCAGAAAAGTAATTCTGGTAATATGACAAAACAGAGTTCTATAACACTCCCAAAAAATCACACCAGCTCCCCAGCAATGGATACAAACCAAAAATAAATCTCTGAATTGCCAGATAAAGAATTCAGAAGGTTGATTATTAAACTACTCAAGGTGATACCACAGAAAAGTGAAAATAAAGTTAAAGAAATTTAAAAAACAGGATATGGATAAAAAAAAATCCAGTTAAACAGATATCATAAAGAAAAAAACTCAGAGCTTCTAGAAATGAAAGACATACATAAATAAATACAAAATGCAGTGCAAGTTTCAACAATAGACTAGAAGAAAGACCCTCAGAGCTCAAAGACAAGGCTTTTGAATTAACCCAAACAGACAAAGAAAATTAAAAAGTGAACGAAGTGTCCAAGAAATTTGAGAGTGTGTAAAATGGCCAAATCTAACAGTAACTGATGTTCCTGAAGAAGAAGAGAAATCTAAAAGCTGTGAAAACTTATTTGCAGGAATAATTGAGGAAAATTTCCTTGGCCTTGCTAGAGACCTAGACATCAAAAACAAGAAATGGAAAGAACTCCTGGGAAATTCATTTCAAAAAGATCATCACCTAGGCACATAGTTGTCAGATTATCTAAAGTCAAGACAAAGGTAAGACTCTTAAGAGCTGTGAGACAAAAGCATCAAATAACCTATAAAGCAAAACCTATTGGTTTAACAGCAGATTTCTCAGCAGAAACCTTATAAGCCAGAAGAGATTGGGGTCAAACTTTTAGCGTCCTGAAACAAAATAATTGCCAGTCAGTAATTTTGTATCCAGCCAAACTAAGCTTCATACAAGGAGACAAAGTCTTTTTCAGACCAAGAAATGCTGAGTCATCGTTACTAAGCCAGTACTACAAGAAATGCTAAAAAAAAATCCTAAATGTTTAAACAAAAGCTTGATATACACCAAAATAGAACCTCCTTAAAGCACAAATCTCACAGGGCCTACAAAGCAATATCAGAATGCAAAATAAACCAAAGTATTAAGGTAACATCTAGCATGATGAATAGAACAGGCCCTCATATCCCTATACTTATGTAGAATGTAAATGGCTAATTGTTCCACTTAAAAGATACAGAATGGCAGAATGGATAAAAATCCACCAACCAAGTATCTGCTGTCTTCAAGAGACTCATGTAACACATAAGGACTCATAAACTTAAGCTAAAGTGTTAGAAAAAGATATTCTATGCAAATGGAAACCAAAAATGAGTAAGAGTAGCTATTCATATATCAGACAAAAGACTTTGAAGTGATAACAGAAAAAAAAGGACAAACAATGACAATAAATAATGATAAAAGGATTAGTCCAACAGGAAAATACCACAATCCTAATTTTATATTCACCAAACATTGGAGCTCCCAAATTTATAAAATAATTCCTATTAGATGTAAGAAATGAGATAGATGGCAACACAATAATAGCAGGGACTTCAATACTCCACTGACAGCACTAAACAGGTTATGAAGACAAAAAATCAAAAAACA
The DNA here is from genome assembly GCA_963574635.1 of Cheracebus regulus. NCBI lineage: Eukaryota > Metazoa > Chordata > Mammalia > Primates > Pitheciidae > Cheracebus > Cheracebus regulus. Next base: position 1,514 of record CAUYQU010023664.1, on the reverse strand, counting down.
AAACAACAACAACAAAAAACAAAACAAAAAAAGAAACAATGAACTTAAGCTATACCTTAGAACAAATCGACTTAGCAGATATTTACAGAACATTTTATCCAGCAACTAAGGAATATACATGATTTTCTTCAGCACATGGAAGACTCTCTAAGATAGACCATATAATGGGTCATAAGACAAGGCTCAATAAATTTTTAAAAATTATATAAATATCAAGTATCCTCTTGGATTACAGTGGAATAAAACTGAAAATTAACTACAAAAGGAACCCCCATAACTATACACTTACATGGAAATTAAATAATCTGCTCTTGAATGAGCTTTGAGTCAACAATGAAATAAAGATGGAAATTTAAAAATTATTTGAGCTGAATGATAACATTGACATAATCTATCAAAACCTCTGGGATTCAGCAAAAGTGATGCTAAGAGGGAAGTTCATAGCATTAAATGTCTACATCAAAAAATTTGGAGGAGTACAAATGGACAACTCAATGTCACACCTCAAGGAACTAGAAAAACAAGAACAAACCAAACCCAACCCCAGCAGAGGAAAATAAATAACAAAGATCAGAGCAGATTCAATGAAATTGAAAGAAATAAGCAAAAAATACAAAAGATAAATAAAACAGAAAGCTGTTTTTTTTAAATATAAACAAATTTGATAGGCTATCTATGAGATTAACCAAGAAAAGAGAAGATCCAAGTAAGCTCAATTAGAAATGAAATGGAAGACATTACAATCAATACCACAGAAATACGAAAATATCATTAAAGGCTACTATGAATACCTTTACACACACAAACCAGAAAATCTAGAGGGGATGGACACATTTCTGGAAACATACAACTCTCCTAGATTAAATAGAAAAAAAATAGAAACTCTAAACAGACCAATAACAAATAGCCAGATTAAAACAGTAGTTAAAATAATTGTTAACAACAAAAAAAGTCCAGGACGTTTTTGGGGTATACTTTCAATATGCCAAAAGATAAAGGAAGAAGAAATTCTCTGTAAATTATTCTGTGAAGCCAGTATCACCCTAATATCAAAACTGGGAAAGAGTTACACCAAAAAAGAAAACTACACAGCAATATCCCTGTTGAACATAGATTTAAAAATTCTCAACAAAATACCAGGTAACCGAATTCAACAATATATCAAAAAGATAATACACCACAATCAAGTGGGTTTTATCCCAGTGATGTAGTGATGGTCTAACATATGCAAGTCAATAAATGTGATACATCACATAAACAGAATTATAAACAAAAATTATATGATCATCTCAATTGATGCAAAGTCCATTTGACAAAATCCAGCATCCCTTTATGATTAAAACTCAGCAAAACTGGCATACAAGGGACATACCTTAATGTAATAAAGGCCATCTATGACAAACCCACAGGCAACATAATACAGAATGGGGAAAAGTTGGAAGAATTCCCTCTGAGAACGGAAACAAGGTAAGGATGCCCACTCTCACCACTCCTCTTCAACGTAGTACTGGAAG
>CAUYQU010023663.1:0-25485 GCA_963574635.1 Cheracebus regulus | reverse complement strand
AAAAAAAAAAAAAAAAACAAAGGTGAATGGATAAACAAACTGACATGTCCATATAGTGGAATATTATTGGGAATGAAAAGAAATCACCTATCTAGCCATGAAAAGCCATCGCTAAATCTTAAATGCGTATTGCTAAGCGAAAGAAGCAGTCTGAAAAAGCTACGTACTATATGATTCCAATTCTATGACATTCTGGAAAAGGGAAAACTACAGAAGTTGAACAGACAACTGATAGCGGGGGATCTGGGGGAGGAGAGAGTAGAGGTGAGGCACAGGGGAGTGAAAGTCTTCTGTATAAGTACACCTTTTTTTTTTTTTCAATGAGGCAGAGTCTCGCTCTGTTGCCCAGGCAGGAGTGCAGTGGCGTGATCTCAGCTCACTGCAACTTCCGCCACCCAGGTTCAAATGATTCTCCTGCCTCTGCCTCTCCAGTAGCTGGAACTACAAGCATGTACCACCACGCCCAACTAGTTTTCATATTTTTTTTTTCCAAGATGGAGTTTCACTGTTGTTGCCCAGGCTGGAGTGCAATGGCACCATCTCGGCTCACCGCAACCTCTGCCTTCTGGGTTCAGGCGATTTTCCTGCCTAAGCCTCCAGAGTAGCTTGGATTACAGGCGTGCACCACCACATTCGGCTAACTTTTGCATGTTTAGTAGTGCCAGGGTTTCACCATGTTGGTCAGGCTGGTCTGGAACTCCTGACCTCAGATGATCCATCTGCCCCGGCCTCCCAAAGTGCTGGGATTACAGACGTGAGCCGCCACGCCTGGCCAAGTTTTGTATTTTTAATAGAGATGGGGTTTCACCATGTTGGCCAGGCTGGTCTCGAACTCCTGACCTCAGGTGGATCCACTCGCCTTGGCCTCCCACAGTGCTGGGATTACAGGTGTGAGCCACCATGTCTGGCTGACTTGTGTTTGTTTTTGATTCAGGGTCTCGCTCTGTTGCCCAGGCTGGAGTGCTGTGGTACAATCATGGCTCACTGCATTGTCCAGCTCCTGGGCTCATGCAATCCTCCCTCCTTGGCCTCCCAAAGTGCTGGGATTACAGGCGTGAGCCATAGTGCTGGGCTGAGTAAACTTTAATGTATGCAATTTTAAAAACTTCATCCTGGCAGTCAGTGGATCCCAGGATGGAATACAGAATGTGACCAGAGCAACTAGCTATATTACAAACGTATGTAACAGCCTCACTGCAGGGCTGTGGGAATAAGGTGCCAACCTGGAAATGAGGGAGTCTAGTTTGTGAGTCTAAAGGCAGAAGGAGCTCCATGTGGCGTCTCACAGGAGGATGGGTTAACATGTCTAAAACCACTGCACATGTGTGCTGGAACTGAACAATTAGGTAAACGGGATGGATGATGGGGTCACTGTTGGAATGAGAAGTTACAGGTAAGCAAGTGGGAGGACTAGAATGATCCATGTGGTAATGGACTGGAGTTGGAGGCATCAGGATTAACTCACGTACAGCCTAATAGAAATTCAGTTGCTTACATACAGGAATATTTATAAATGTACGTATACACAGAATAGCATGCATCTTCTTAAGCTATCAGCAGAGAAGACCTGGAAACAATCACCCCCTTCCCACCCACACCTACTGGCAACAAGCAACCTAGTGTAGTGCCCAGATCTTGGTTTCTTTTACTTTACTTTTTTTGTACCTTTTTTTTTTTTTGAGATGGAGTCTCGCTCTTTCACCCAGGCTGGAGTGCAGTGGTGCGATCTCAGCTCACTGCAACCTATGACTCTCAGGTTCAAGCTATTCTCCTGCCTCAGCCTCCTGAGTAGCTGGGAAGTAGCTGGGATTATAGGCGCATGCCACCATGCCTGGCTAATTTTTTCTATTTTTAGTAGAGACAAGGTTTCGCCATGTTGGTCAGGCTGGTCTCAAACTCCTGACCTCAAATGATTTGCCTGCCTGGGCCTCCCAAAGTGCCGGGATTACAGGCATGAGCCACTGCACCCAGCTCCCCCTACTTTTTTTTTTTTTTTAAAGAGAGACAGGGCTTTGGGCTATTGCCTAGGCTGCATTGTAGTGAACTTGGCACTATCCTAGTTCACTGAAGCCTTGAACACCCAGGCTCAAGTGATCTTCCCACTTCAGCCTTCCAAGTCGCTGGAACTACAGGCGCACACTACTACACCTGGCTAATTTTTAAAATGTTTTTGGTAGAAATGGGGTCTCACTATGTTACCCAGGCTGATCTTGAACTCTGTGCTCAGGTGATCCTCCCACCTTGGCCTCCCAAAGTGTGGGAATTATGGGCATTAGGCACCATGCCCTTCCCCAAATCTTGATGTCTAATACCATTCTCCAATAAAATGGACCAGAGCTCCTTGGAGAAATGACTGATTCTAGGACTTGAGCAGGAAATACACAAGATGATCCTGGAGCAACTTGTAATGCCAAAATGTAAAAAGTGCTAAAGGCAAACAAACGTACACAATGATGGGGACACAAAGCCAACTGAAAGACTCCCTATAGATATCTCAATGAATGAATGAATGAATCAGTTAATCATCTACTGAGATATCCAGTTGGTTCTGTTTCTCTGTAGAATGCTGACTGATACATAGCGGAATCTGGGAATGGGGTATTTGGAAACCCTCTGTGCGATCTTCACAGTCATTCTGTAAGTCTACAACTCTTTTGTTGATTGATTGATTTGTATTTATTTATTTACTTGTTTTGAGATGGAGTCTCACTCTGTTGCTCAGGCTGGAGTTCAGTGACACAATCTTGGCTCACTGCAACCTCTGCCTCCCAGGTTCAAGTGATTCTCCTGTCTCAGCCTCCTGAGTAGCTGGGATTACAGGTGCCCGCCACCAGGCCTGGCTAATTTTTGAGATGGGGTTTCCCATGTTGGCCAGGCTGGTCTTGAACTCCTAACCTCAGGTAATCTGCCTGCCTCAGCCTCCTAGAGTGCTGGGATTACAGGCATTAGCCACTGTACCCAGCTCCTACAATCTTTTAAAATGAAATAGGTGGAGGGAATATCTTGACCTGGGTGATGGTTACCTGGGTGCATGCACATGTAAAATATGTTGAGCTGTGAGCTTAGGATTTATACACTCACTGAATGTGTGTTATACTCAAAATATTTAAAGCACGAATCTGAATGTATAGCTTTTTTTTTTTTTGACAGTCTCACTCTGTCACCCAGGCTGGAGTGTGGTGGCACAATGTTGGCTCCCTGTTGCCTCCGCCTCCCGGGTTCAAGTGATTCTCCTGCCTCAACCTCCCAAGTAATGAGATTACAGGCATTCACAACCATGCCTGGCTAATTTTTGTACTTTTAATAGAGACCGGTTTCACCATGTTGGCCAGGCTGGTCTCGAACTCCCCAACTCAGGTGATCCACCTGCCTTGGCATCCCAAAGTGCTGGGATTACTGGCATGAGCCACTGTGCCCAGTCTAAATCAGAAGATCTTATAGCTTGGGGCTGCACTGACTGGCAAGGGTTGGAGGAGTTGGGTAGCAGGTGCCCCCTGTGGTGGGGGCAGGGGTCTGGACTCACCGTAGTTTCCAGCCTGCCTGCTGTTCCTTCCCCAGCCCACTGCAGCCTCGATCTCAGAGGCTCAAGCGATCCCCTGCCCCAGCTTCTGTCTGTTGGGAGTTGTGTGTGAGGTTTAGGGGAGCTGGGAGCACTTCCTTTGCCGGCAGACATACAGTGCCCCGATTCAGACCACCCCACAGCCACTCCAGCCACAGAGCCTGCCAGGCTGAGGGCTGGGGAGGTGGTGGGAGGCTGGCCCTGAGTGGGGTTCTGATTTCCCTCTTCCTCATGGCCATCACTACCCCTCAGCCCCTGTGGCGGGGACAGACATCTTCTCAGACAGCAATACCATCTGTACCAGCTGTGAGGGTGGTGGAAGGGAGGGTGGGAGTGTGGATCCTGGCTCCCAGAGAAGCCACTGGGGCTGGGACAACTCATCCTCATCCCCAGGCCTGCCAGATTGGCAGGGGCGATCACCTAATTGAGGATTAAGGATTAATTGAGCTCTGTCGGGAGAGTGGTGCTCAGGCCATTGCAGCCAGCCCTGGCACCTCGGCAGCCGGGCTCCAGACTGTGCAGGGCACGTCCCAGGCCACCTGCTTGCCTTGTCCCAGGGCCATCTTGCAGGTGCAGTGTGAGGACCAGCGCAGGCACTGGGAGCTCCCCAGTGACCCCTTCGTGACCAGGAAGGTCAAGGCTTGTTCACTCCCAGCATGCAGGAGCTGCAGATGAGGCCTGTGCCATAGCTAGAAGAGGCTGAGATCTGGCCTGGCCAATCCTGAGCTTGAAGCCCCCTCCCTGGTCGGCGCTGTGGTTTTAGAGTCCCTGGGCCTGGGTACAAGTCTCACCTTCCTTCATCCTGACTGTGTGTGGCTTTATGCCAGTCCTGTGTTCTCTTGGTGCCTCTGGTGCAGGCAAAGCCCTGGATTAAGCTGAGGGTAATGGAGAATCCTGGCCAGGCCCTGAACAGAGGTGTGACAAAATGCAAGTGGCATTTTAGGAACGATAACCTGGCAGTGTGTGGGGATAGAGGGCAGTGAGGCTGCGTGACCTCTAGCAGGTCACTTGGACTTGGTGCTATTGTTTATGTTATTATTATTTTTTTAGTTAAAAAAGTTTTTTAGAGGCAAAGTTTTGTTCTGTTGCCCAGGCTGAAGTGCAGTGGTGCAATCATATAGCTCACTGCAGCCTCCACCTCCTGGGTTCGAGTGGTCCTCCCACCTCAGCCTCCCAAGTAGCTGGGACTACAGGCATATACCACCACACCTGGCTAATTTTTATTTCTGTAGAGATGGGATCTCACTGTGTTGCCGAGGTTGCTCTCAAATTCCTGGCCTCAGAGTGCTGGTATTGCATGCATGAGCCCCTGCAGCCAGCCCTTGGGCTATGGCTTAGATGTTTGTGTCCCGTCTGAAATGCATGTTGAAACTCAATCCCCAGTGCAAGGACAGTAAGGGGTGGGGCCTTCAGAGGATGATCAGGCCTTGAGGGCTCTGCCCTTACAGATGGGATTAGTGCCTTATAGAAGGGCTGGGGGTGGCATTGGGATAAGGGAGTAGCCGGACCCTCCTGCCCTTCCTGCCTTTCCGCTACTCGAGGCGCCCTCTGGAGGAAGCAGCTCGAGGCACTGTCTTGGAAGCAGAGACTGGCCCTCTCCAGATACCCAACTGCCTGCACCTTGACCTTGGACTCTCCAGCCTACATAACTGTGAGCCTGGTTTGTAAAATACCAGTCTGAGGTATTTTGTTATAGCAGCAGGGACGGATGAGGGCACTCAGCCTGTCAATTTCTTAAATCTGGAAAATGGGGTCCTGAAGACTGGAGTATGCTGCGAGTGTCCAGGGTCCTCCAGGAGGCGGACGCTGAGATGGAGTTAGGAAGGAGGGTCACGGGGGAGGAAGCAGGACCCAGCAGGCCAGCCTCTGGTTCCACACAGATCTGTCTGCCTTGGCTGCCCTGAAGGGGAGCTCAGAGCAAGCATGGCCCGTGAGGGGCCTCGCGTCAGGCGGAAGTGTCCAGGTCCTGGTTCCCCACACTGTACTCAGCCAGTGGCGTTGGGTGGTCCCTGAAGGAGTGAGGTGTCAGCCCAAAAGCTGAGGTGTCTCCTGAAGGGGCCAGCGGCCGGGCCCTTCTATCACTCACTCCTCTAAGTGGAACTGCACGTTCTTGCAGGGAGCTCTGAGTGGTGTGCCTCCAAGGCTGCTGCAGGAGGGGTGAGATCAAGCTTGGGAAAAGTCTTCCCAAGGCACTTTCTGCACGCTCGAATGTAATCATAGAGCTGGCAGGAGCTGTTCTCAGGATACGCAGCAGGAACTGGAGGCCAACACACGCCCGAGCTCGGGACAAGAAGGTTCTGTTTACTTCCTAGGGATGTTTCCTGGCTTGCTCTGGGCTGGGTCCAGGATCCAGAGAAGAGGAGAGGGTCTGCACCTCCCTGGAGCTCATGATGGAAGGGGCTTGTGATCTGAGAGGACAGCCCCAGGACTTGATTTCTGGAGCCTCCAGGATGAGCACGTGAGAGGCAAAAGCCATCTCCCAGGCTTGGAGATACTTTATAGTCAGAGAGACAGAGACGAGGCCAGGCGGCTTTATTGGAGGAGCGGTGGTCGGGGTGGAGGCAGGCAAGGGCACTGCACGCAGGTGGGATGGGGAGAGGAGGATCCCTGCTGGAGGCGACGGGCTTCGAGGGATGTGCTAGTGGGCAGAGACTGTGGTCCTTGAGTCCTGTCTGCTGCCTCCAGCGTCTGTACAGGCTCAGCGAGACATCATGCGCACAAACTCTGCCAGGACAAAGTCAAGGTTTGGGTCTGCTCTCTGGACTGCACTAGGAGTGAGGCCATCTGCAGGCCTTGGGGCACGTGGGAGTGTGGCTGAGGGGGAGGGTTTTCAAGGGCATACCCTGGATCTGATAGGGAATAGGCCTCAGGGCCAGGAAGAGGGGGCTTTGTCTTATGGGGGAAAGAACAAACAAACTCTTGTAACGAAACTTGTTTTCCTTTTTGCTTTGACTGCTAGGAAGCTCAGGAGTAACTTTGGGCTCTGCTTATGGGAATGTATTTCCATATAGTAATTTTTCTTGGCTTCTTGTTATTTAATCATTTCCCCCTTTATGGGAATGCAGCATAGAGGAAGAGCTGGGTTCTGCATCAGGCTGGCCAGATTCCAATGTTGGCTCCTACTTGCCTTTGCTAAGTGCCTAGGCTTTCCTGAGAGTGGACTTTCTTCTGCCTGTGGGGATGACAATTCCTTCCTCTCGGGTTCTCCGTGATGGTTAACTAGGAGAGGACATGGGGGTGCATGGCACAGGGTCTGGTGCACAGTGCTGGCGCTTGCTGTGCGGTTTCTTATCTGGAGGAGCCCTCCAGGGTGTGTTGCTAAGTGTGGCATCAGGTACCTTCGAAGTCGACCAGGCCGTCCCCATTGAGGTCGACGTCCCGGAGGATCTCGTCCACCTCCCGCTGGCTGAGGCGCTCCCCCAGCAGGACCTTTAGGGCCGCCCGGAGCTCGCCCACGCTGATGCGGCCGTCCCCGTTGGTGTCAAACTGTGGCGGCGTTGGTCGTGGCGTCGGGTCACTGACAGTCATTCACCCGCTCAGCCCCTCACTCGTGGCAGACACGCAGCCCTGCCCGCCCTCAGCCCCAGTGGCCGCACCTCCCGGAAGGCGTCCCGAAGCTCCCGGACGCCGATCATGTCTGCTGTCTCCGCCAGCAGCTTGGGGCCCATCAGCTCCACGAAGTCTTCAAAGTCCACTTTCCCGCCACCTGGGGGTCCCGACCTAGGGCATCAGAGACCCCTGCCCCACCCTCCTCTGCCCTCTGCCCTCCCTTTGTGAATGGATCCTTCCCTCTCTCTGTGCCCAAAGCCTAGGTCATCTGTATTTCCCGACGGAAATCGCCCTCCAAACAAGGCACAAATTTGGCCCAAAGTGAAAGGAAAACCACTCTCAAAACTTCTTGGGTGGGCACAGGGGCTCAGGCCTGTAATCCCTGCACTTTGGGAGGCTGAGGCGGGTGGATCACCTGAGGTCAGGAGTTTGAGACCAGCCTGGACAAGATGGCAAGACCCCGTCTCTAGTAAAAATACAAAAATTAGCGAAGTGTGGTGGTGGGCACCTAGAATCCTAGCTACTCAGGAGACCAAGGCAGGAGAATTGCTTAAACCTGGGAGGAGGAAGTTGCAGTGAGCTGAGATCGCACCATTGCACTCCAGACTCAGCAACAGAGCAAGACTCCATCTCAATAAAAACTTCTTGGAGCTTTCCTTAATTTTCCTGAAGAGTTAGGCTGGGTTCAAGCCCCGGCTCCAAGGAACTTGCTGTGTGACCTTAGACAAGTCACTTGACCATTCAGTTTCCTCATCTGCAAAATAAAGGTCTCAGTCCTCGCCATGCCCGCCTCCTAGAGGCTGGTGAGATTCTCCAGAGGCAGAGCCTGCCTTGAGAATGACCAAGGTCATGGGCTCTGGGGACAGCCTGTGCAGCCACCTCTGTGCTTGGACTGCTTGGCTTCCTGGGCCTAGCTGGGGCATCTGGAGGACTGAGGACAGGGACAGGTTTGAGGCACATACTGATTTGCTGCGAGATCTCAATGAGCTCCATCTCGGTGGGCATGTAGCCCAGGGTCCGCATACAGGCCCCCAGCTCCCGGCAGCCAATGTAGCCGTCACGATCTCGGTCGAACTCCTGGAAGGCGACCTGCAGCTCTACCAGGCAGGGTGGGATCAGTCCTTCCCCGCGTCCCCTGGATCCTGGTCTGAACCAGCCTACTCTTCCCCCTTGGTCCAGTCATCCCTCCTTCTGAATGTCAGATTCTCTTTGCTGCCTCAGGGCCTTTGCATGTGCTGTTCCTGTAATTTGTTCTTTCAGCAAATACTTGAGGAGCATCTACCATGTGCCAAACTCTGCTCTAGGCACTGGGGATACAGCAGTGAAAGTTTTCAAAAAGGAAGAAAAAGAAAGTGGGGGAAACAAATCCTGACCTTCTGGAGATTTCCTCACTCTCCCCGTTCCTCTCTGCTTCTATGTCACCTACTAAAGGAAGCTGTCCCTCTACATGTGGCCTCCCCTGGCCTGTTCGTTCCTTTCCTGGAGAGCACGTGCACCATTTGTACTTGTAGCTAATTGACGTTGGTCTCCAGAGGGCATGGGCCATATCTATCTAGCAGGCCATGTTTCCAGCGCTCAGCCAGGGCCAGGCACACAGTGAGCACCTGTAAGTGTCCGCTGAATGAACAAATATAAAAGGCGCCCTGTCACCTGCCTGGTCAGTGAGACCAAGGAACTGACAGTTGGGTGGGGCCTGTCATCCCCTCCCTGCTCAGTCTTGTCCCCATTTCCCTGAACTGGTCCCCTGCAGCCTTCTTGCTCCTACTTCCTCCTGGAAACACTGAGGCCCCCACCTGGTGCCCCCCACCCTGTGTCCCCACCCCATGCCCACCTCCCCTCCAGGGAACCAGTTATTTCTCCAACCCTTTACCTTCAATCTCCTCGGGCCGCAGCTCCCGGTCCTGAAGGGGCATAAAGGGGTTAGGAATTCCCTGCTCCTCTGATGGCTGTGCCCTTCCTTCTTCCTTCTCAGGGGGCTCCCTACCCAACCCTGCCCCCAACACGCACATGTAGGGCCTGTGTCTATCGGACTGCTCAGCCCTGGTTCCCACGCAGTCCTGCTCACTGGCTTGGGCGACCAGGTGCCCCCTTCCCTGCTGCTGCCCAGGTGGCTCCTCGGGCCGTCCCCACCTACTCCGTCACCCTCTTCTGGGGCAGGGGGCTCCCTTTGCCGGTGGTGGATCTGGGGTTTGGGTAGAATCTCAGACTTGGCCCCGCCAGCCTCAATGTCACTGTTGATCTCTCTTCCGTTTCTGGAGTCATCGCTGTCTCCCGTCTCTGCACCCCCACCCCAGATCTGTGTGCCTTTGCGCTGATGTCCCTACTCGATCCTCTTCCCCCCAGCTCCAGGGGAGGCAAAGCGAGGGGCCAGGGCAGGCGGGCTGGTGCGGGTGGCCGTACATACGCGTTGGGTGGCGGCGACGCTGGGCCGCAGGAAGATGCAGGCAGGCCCCACCAGACTGTTGAGTACCGAGTAGCCCTGGACGCCCGGCCTGGGGCCCCCCTGCTCCTTGGGGCTGGAGCTGGGGCTGGGGCAGGAGCCCCTTGCTGGGGAGCTGAGCCACTGCCAGGGGTCCTGCAGCAGAGCTGGGTGTGAGCCGGGGCAGTGGCCGCTGAGCTCCGGGCCTGCCAGCCCTCCCCACTCCTCTCTCCAGCCGCTCCTGTCCTTGGAGCCCGTCACAGGACAGTAGGGGAGGGGCTGGAGGGCAGAGGACCCTCACCCATGAACACTTTAGGTTGAAAGGGTCTCTCCTCTAACTGTGCTGTTGGGCAAACTGAGGACCAGAAAAGGCAAGGGACTTGGCCAAGGCCACTGAGAAAGCCAGCGGCACAGCAGGACCTTGTGCCCAGCTCTGTCTCCCAGATGGAGGCTGGCTAGCAGGGAGCAGGATCTGCAGCCAGGACGGGGCTGCTGGGCAGGCAGCTGGGGGACCTGGTGAGCCTGGCATGGGAGACCCAGCGGTCTGTGGAAGCCAAGATCAGGATGCCAGAGGCTATGGCTTCCAGGAAAAAGTCTCCACCTGGGCAGTGGGCAGCCCCCAACCCTGCCCGGCCCTCACAGGGCTCCGCCCATCCCTTCGGACCCTCAGGGTCCATCCTGGCCTCCTGGCCTGGGCTTCTCCCCTGACCCCTCCTACCTTAGGCCCCCGGCGCCGGGGCCGCTTGGCACAGTTCCCCATGGGCTCTGAACCATGCCAGGCCTGGAACCCCGGGGGTGGCCCGGGCTGGGCCTCGGAGGATGCTGTTGCCCGTGGACTCCTGCCAGCCCCCAGCTGCTCCCAGCGAGAGCCTGGAGTACTGCCGCGGATTTTCCTGGGGTTTTGTGGGGAAGATCGCGCGCGGGTGGGCAGGCGGGGGACCTGGGCCTGGGGCTTGGGTCCTAATCCGGGATTATCTTTGAGCATCTCCGCTGCTGAGGGGGGCCACTTGAGCCCAAGGCCCTCTGGAGAGCACAGCCTCCCGAGACTGCCTCCTGAGGGTCTTCCAGACACCCCTTCTCCAGCACCTCCCCCCACCCCTGCCTCTAATCTCTCCCAATCAGTGGAGATTTAGTGTCTTCAGAAGCAGGGCCTGGGTCCCAGGAGGAGGGAGGCAGGCGTGCAGTGTGCCAGGGTGGGTTGGGCCCTCCGAATGGCACAGATTCCAGTTGGGATGGACACACAGGCCTTCCCACACTGCCTACCAGAGGGAGGCAGCCACTTAGCATAGCCCAGGAAGCCTCTGCCTCTCCCTGCAGGACCCCAGCTGTGCCCTGGGCTCCTCACTTGCTTGCCCTTGGCACCCCCTGCCTGGACTGGTGCCCTGCCCTGGGGTGAGGAGCAGAAGGGAACTGACTCGGTGCTGTGGGCAGCAGCAGGGCTCGGTGTGGGCGGAGGTGGGGGAGGGGAGCCACCCCAGACCTGCCGACCTGAGAGACCCCCCCAGTTGGCCTGTGCCTCTGGGTCCCCTCCCTGGACTGAGTCCTGAGTCTGTCCTCTGGGGCTCCTGGTTAGGGTGTGGGGTCCCTGCTGTCGCTTCTGTTCCCCTCACCCCCTGCCCATATTACCTGCCCGTAGGCTGCCTGCACCTGGGCCTCGAGCTCCCGGAGGAGTGCCCGTCGCCGGGTAGCTGCTGGGCTGCCAAGGGCCTGGCTGGTTCCTGGAGTGCCCTTGGAGGGGCTGGGGTCCCCTGTGGGGAGACTGCCATCTGTTGGGCCCTGGGGCTGGGCCATGGAGGCGAGGGCGTGGCACCTCCTCCTGGCTGAGGGACACTGTCCCCGTCTGGCCTCCTCAGTCCTGCGGGAGAGTGGCCTGGTGGGCGACCGCAGGTGTGGCCCGGGTCACTGCTTCTCTTCTTTCTGTCCCTTCCTCCACAAGCTGGGAGATCCCCGTGTCCCCAGAGTCTCATATCCTCCCTGGCTCCACGTGGCCCCTCGTGTGGCCCTGCCAGCCTGGTGAAGCCTCTCATGCCGGCCACAGACTGTGCCCAGGGCTCCTCCTGACCATTCTCGCGGCCCTGGTGGCCGGCCCTCCCACCTGCCTTCGGGCTCCTCCCAACAGCGTTTGGCCTCCATCCCTCTGGCTCACGGCCCTCCCCGCCTGTTGTCCCACACACCTTCTTTGCTCGGTTTCCATCTCACCCCCACCCCTGTCTGCCCCTCTGGCTCTGTGTCCTTTTCACCTGCAGCCCCGTCTCCACCCCCTCTGCCCGCTGCCGTCTCTCTCCTTCTGGGTCCAGCGGTGTCTCTGCCATCTCTGACCCACCCAGCCCATCTCTCTGCTGGCTCTTTCCCCATGTTGTCCCAAGGCCCTTCCTCGCATTGGTCCATCTTTCTGCCTATCCTTCCTTGCTCTTCCTAGTCTCCCCACCATCCTGTTCCCAGGAAAGCTCCAGAATTCTGGAAAGGTCTCTCCCACCTCCCCACCCCAGAGCCCCAGGGTCCCTCTGTGCTGGCCACCTCCCTCCTCCCCAAGCCCCTTTGTGCTCCCCCCTCCTTCTCTTCCTCCTCCCCAGGGTCCCTCTGCACTGCCCCCCTCCCTGCCTCCTGCCAGGAGCTCCACCTGGTCCTGCTGACCTTCAATCTCTTGCTTCTCAAGGAGAAGGGGTGAGGGTGGGCCAGGCAGCCCCTTCTGGCCTCCCAGGCTTCTTTGCCATTCCCTCAGCCCACTCACCACCCAGCTGCCTGGTCTTCAACTCCCAGAATGAGGTCATTGTCCTGCCCCGGCTCCATTCCAGGCCCCTCATGATTTATTCACCTGCTCCGCACACTGGCCTTTGTCCAGGGGAACTAGATCCTACTAGGTACTGCCACCTGAGCTGGTAGCTCTGGCTTCTCTCGGCTGCACACGGCCATCCACTCATGTGTTCCGTCAGCAAATAGCTGAGGCTGGCTGGGCCAGCTGCTGGGGCTTTCTGACAGACCCCATCTGCCCAGAGAAGCCCACTCTCAAGCACATCTAACCAGGACAAGAGCCACCAGACAGTCTCCAAGTGCTTGGGGTCATTGGCCCAGCCATCAGGGAGGCTTCATGGAGGAGGTGAGGGGAGAAGGCAACACTGCAGGCATTACCTATTTATGTTTAACCTGTACGTGGCCCTGGGTGAGAGCCCGGGTCCCTGGCAGGGATCAGCCTTGAACTTGGAGTGCCCCAGGAGCTGCAACCTGGCAGGGTGTGTTGGATGGAGACCCTTGGGAGGGAGGAAGGAGTTGGTGGCCTCTGGAGAGGGTATAGGTGGCAGGAGGTCAGAGAAAATTTTAGAGAGGCTGAATCTGCAGCAAATGTTTGTCCAGCACCTGCCCTGTGCCTTCCTGGGCGCTGGAACCAGTCCTTGCCTCCTGGAATCTTTCGCCTGCTAGGAGATGTACATCCAGCAAACCAGAGTGACAATGGCTGGGGAGGTGCAGGAAGGGCCAACAGGTGTCAGGAGGGAGGCCTTGGCCAGGCGTAGTGGCTCACGCCTGTAATCCTAGCACTGTGGGAGGCCAAGGCAGGTGGATCATTTGAGGTCAGGAGTTTGAGACCAGCCTGGCCAACATGGCAAAACCCTGTCTCTACTACAAATACAAAAATGAGCTGGCATGGGGGTGCATGCCTGTAATCCCAGCTACTCGGGGGGCTGAGGCATGAGAATCACTTGAACCCGGGAGGCAAAGGTTGCAGTGAGCTGAGATCGCACCACTGCACCCCAGCCTGTGACAGGATGAGACTCTTGTCTCAAAAAAAAAACCCCAAAAAACTGACATGCCAGCCAAGAGCAGAGGATGATGGGGATGGCTGAGCAAAGGGAGGGGATAGCCACACAGGCAAAGGAAAGCCGCCACATCTGAGGACAGGCCGGGGCTGGGAGGTGCGTGGAAAGCCTGGTTGTGATCATTCCCATTGCCTCAGCCTTCAGTGTCCTTCAGCTCTACCTCTCCACGTGGAAAGCAGGACCACCCTGTTAACTGCCTCCCAGACAGTAAGATCTCTGAAAACATTCCTCAGAGACAGGAATTCTCCTCTGCAAGGCCGTAGAAAGGGCCGGCAGGCCTGGGTTCCCCCATGCACACACGGTGTCACCCTGGGAAAGGTATAGCATCTCCTTGAGCCTCAGTTTCCTTATCTGAAAAGTGGAGGCTGACCTAGCATCTGCCTCCCAGTGCCATTGTGGAAATTAGATGGCAGGACCTGGCAGGTTCCTGGCACACAGGAAGGTGCAGAACATAGTGGGCACCACATATGATGAATGATTCCATGTATAAATAACCATCTTCAAAAGTGGGAAGTGGTGAGAAATGTGTGCCCCAAAGTATAATCCAAAACAGTGGGGTCTGTAACTGCTCAGAGTATAGCGGGTAAAGAGTTTTCAATTGGGGAGCAAAGGCCTTGTGTCTAAGTGGAGGAGAAAGCCTGGCTTCGAAATCGCCCCCGGCTTGTGTTCAATAAGTAGTATCCTGGAGCATTCATCTTGGTGCCCTCAACTTGCCCAGCGTGTGTTAGCCAAGCTGGGGTTCTGGCTCCAGTGTCCAGGATGGGTGGATCAGGGGTTTGACTAATGGGTAGACAGAGGGACGGATGGGCAGAAGGATGGTTGTTTGGGTAAAATGGATGGTTGGATGGATGGGTGGAATCTGTCAAACTGGTGTTTAAATGGACAGGAGGATGGCTAGTTGTGTTGGTGGATGAGAAGTTGGATGGTTGGACAGGTGGGTGGGCGGCTGGCTGGAAGGATGGGTAGCTGATTTGATGGGCTGGTGGTGCAATGGTTGGTAAATGGATGGATGGTTGCATAGATAGTTTGTTGGGTGGATGGCTGGATAGATAGATGGATGAATGGGAGATGGATGGATAGACAGGTGGCCAATGATTGCCTGGGTAAATGGGTAGTTGGATGAATGGGTGGATAAATGGATAGGTGAATATCTTGATGGACTGCTGTTGAATGGTGGACGGATGGATGGATGATTGGGTAGTGAGGCTTTAGATGGATAGAGAGATAGACGGAAGTAGATAGACCGCTGGGAGGATGGACTGCTGGTGAAGGGTGTGTGTGTGTGTGTGTGTGTGTGTGTGTGTGTGTGTGTGTGTGCACGCGTGTTTTGAGACAGGATTTCTGTCGCCGAGGCTTGAGTACGGTGGCACAATCATGGCTCATGGCTTACTACAGCCTTGACCTCCTGGGCTCAAGCAATCTTTCTCTCAGCCTTCTGAGTAGCTGGCACTATAGGCATGTGGCAGCATGCCCAGCCACATTTTTTTGTATTTATTGCAGAGATGACATCTTGCTATGCTGCCCAGGCTAGTCTTGAATTCCTGGCCTCAAGCGGTCCTCCTGCCGTGGCCTCTCAAAGTGTTTGGATTACAGGCATGAGCCATGGCTCCTGGCAAAGGTCCTATATTCTTCATTAAAAGATTTCATTAGGGTACGGACTACATCCTCCCTATTTTGGTGTCTCTCTTGGTGTCTAGCCCATTCATTGCCTGGCACATACTAATCAATGCATTAATGAAGACTTGTGTCTATCTCCCTCCACTCTTAACTGTGATTCCTCTAATGGCAAAGATGAGGGCTTCTTCTCCCCTGTCTTCCCCACGAGTCGAACCTAGAGCCTGGTACCTGGTAAGCACCTCAAACAGAACCATGTTGAGACACTACTTCATAACCACCAGGATAACTAAAAGTAAAAAAGACAGAAGCTAACCACCCTGGGTCAGAATGTGGAGACATTGGAACGCTCAGAGTCTGCTGATGGGATTTTAAAATGGTGCAGCCACTTTGGAAAGGACTTTGGCAATTCCTCAAAATGAGTTATCACATGACCCAGCAATTCCACTCCTAGGTATGTCAGTCAAGGGAATTGAAAACAGAAGTTTGGGGCCAGGCAAACAAGTTTGGCTTATGCCCGTGGTCTCAGCACTTTGGGAGGACAAGGCAGGAGGATCACTTGAGGCCAGGAGTTCAATGCCAGCTTGGGCAATAAAGGGAGACCCTCTCTTCACAATAAATTTAAAAATTAGCCGGGCACAGCACTGAGTACCTCTGTAGTCCCAGCTACTCAGGAGCTATACTCCAGCCTGAGTGACAGAGCAAGATCCTGTCTCCAAAAAACCAAACCAAAACAAAAACTCTTATAAGTTTGCACAAAAACTTCTACAGAAATGTTCATAAAAGCATTATTCATAGTAGACCAAAAAGTGAAACAACATAAATGTCCATCAACTATGAATGAGTAAAGGCCGGACATGGTGACTCACGCCTGGAATCCCAACACTTTGGGAGATTGAGGCGGGTGGATAACCTGAGGTCAGAGGTTCGAGACAGCCTGGTCAACATGGTGAAACCCCATCTCTACTAAAATTACAAAAATTAGTCTGGCGTGGTGGGGGCACCTGTCATCCCAGCTACTTGAGAGGCTGAGGCAGGAGAATTGCTTGAACCTGGGAGGCGGGGGTTGCAGTGAGCCGAGATCATGTCACTGAACTCCAGCCAGGGTGACAGAGCAAGACTCCGTATCAAAAAAACAAAACAAAAATCCCACAAAAAAACCAAAAAAGCAAACTATGAATGAGTAAACAATGGTGGTCTATCACTGCAATGGAATATTACTTGGCCATAAAAAGAAATGAAGTACTGACACATTCTACTGCATAGATGAACCTTGAAAACATTATGCTAAGTACCAAATACAGACACAAAAGGACACATACTGTATGACTTCATTTACATGAAATGTCCAGCATAGGCAAATCCATAGTGACAGAAAGTAGATTAGTGGTTGCGAGGGGCTGAGGGGAGGAGGAAAGAGGAGGGACTGCTAATGGGCATGGGGTGTCTTTTTGGCCCGATGAACATGTTCTGGAATTAGATAGGGTGATGATTGCACAACACTAAATTTATGAAAAACCACAGAATGCAGGCTTCGTAAGGGTGAATCTTATGTAACAATAAAGCTGTTTAGGCTGGACATGGTGATTCACGCCTGTAATCCCAGCACTTTGGAAGGCCAGGGTGGGCGGATCATTTGAGCTCAGGAGTTCAAGACCAGCTTGGGCAACATGCTGAAACCCCGTCTCTACTAAAAACACAACAATTAGCTGGGCTTGGTAACATGTGCTTGTAGCCCCAGCTACTCGGGAGGCTGACGAGGGAGGATCTCTTGAGCCCAGGAGATTGAGGCTGCAGTGAGCCAAGATTGTGCCACTGAACTCCAGCCTGGTGACAGTGCAAGTCCTGGTCTCAAAACAAAACAAAAGCTGTTTATGTACACTTTAAAACCCACCAAAAAGACAGATGCAGTGGAGGTGGGGGATAGACTGGGAAGAGCTGTGCTTCTGGGAGGAAGAGGCGGGGGCTCCAGGGTAGCCACAGAGCTAGACCACAGGGAGGGCCCGTGGAGCCAGAGGGCTGTGGGTAAAAGTAGCTGCCTGGAACACCACAACACCGTGGGAGCAAGCCATCTGGACATTCAGCCCGCCCGGTGGTGGGAGGGGGGCCGTCTTCGGGACAACAAAGGGTCCTCCCACACTCTCAGATTTGTGATGCTTCTGCACAAAGGAGGAGCAGGTGCTCCAGGCCCCAGCAGGTTCCTCTGAGCCTTGGTGTCCTCATCTGTATAATGGGAACGTGACTCCCTCCCTCCCAGGTTGTGTGGAAATGAAATGAGATCATTTCTATGAAAGCTCTTTGTAAGCTGCTACATGCTGGGCAGATGCTCCTCCAGCTGTGAGTCAGGGATGAGATCCCAGCCCTGACACCACTTCCCCTCCCCCCAGGCCTAGGCAGCTGGGAGCTCAAATGAGGAGGAGGGAGAGCGTGCCTAACCCTGAGCGCTCCGAGCAGGGGTGTCCCTGATCAGGGCCATGTTTTGATTTTTTTCCCATGCTTTGGGTGGGTGGTTCTGCACCTGGGAAGGACACCTCCGTCCCTCCTATGGCTCTGAGCCCTCTGGGGGAGGGGCAGCCAGGAGGACACCTGGACTGGGGGCCAGCTGAGCTTGCAAGGAGGCAGCCCTGGGCTCCACCAGGTGAGACACAGCCCTCCCAGGTCCAGGAGGCCCCACCCATCTCTGCCTGGCCGGCATTTGAAGGCTGCATTCGCCTTCATACTCAGTCAAGAAATGGTTTGCAGACTATGTGGGGGAGAAAAGATAATCTTTTCCTCGACATTCATGAGTTGTTAGTTGGAATGGACCCCTGTAATAGAAGAACAAAAGAAAAACCAACAATCACATAGGAGAAATCTCAGTGAAAAGTAAGTCCAAGCAGTGATGAGATTTCACTCACATAATATCTTCAACAAAGAACAGTACATTTTAGAGAAATGACAAGAAACATAAAACAGCTTTAGGCTTCCAAGAGCGATTGCTGTTGGAAGGTAAATCTATGGCAACAAACTAATGGAGGAGGTTTATCTGCAAGTTCCGTCAGCAGACAAGGAGGGCCTCCTGTAATTCTATAGGAATTTATATAATTTCCCATAAAATAGGAATTTTATCAACTTGCATAATTGCCTGTTTTATAGCCTCCTGTCCTGCAGCTTGTTCTCTCCCAAACCTTGTGTGGAAAGTGGTCACGTTGTTGGTTGGAAGCAGCTTCTGACAGACCTCAGAAACTTATAGAAAGTGAACATTCCCCATGGTCATGCTAAAGTCTCCAGCCCGGAAGGAGCTATGGCTTCATGACCACAACATGCGGCCCATGTGCTGATGTTAGGGAGCCTAGGAGAGCCAGGGTGACACCATTTTAAAACCACGTCCATCTTGGTATTTTGTTTATTTATTTAGAGATGGAATCTTGCTCTGCTGCCAAGGCTGGAGTGCAGTGGCACGATCTCTGCTCACTACAACCTCTGCCTCCTGGGTTCAAGAGATTTTTTTGCCTCAGCTCCCGAGTAGCTGGGATTATAGGTGCCCACCACCACGCCTGGCTAATTTTTGTATTTTTAGTAGAGACAGAGTTTCACCATGGCCAGGCTGGTCTCAAACTCTTGACCTCAAGTGATCTGCCCACCTCAGCCTCCTAAAGTGCTGGGATTATGGGTGTGAGCCACTACAGCAGCCATTTTTGTTTTTAAATTAGAGATGACCTCTCACTATGTTGCCCAGGTTGGTCTCCAATTCCTGGGCTCAAACAATTCTCCTGTGTTGGCCTCCCAAATTGAAATCAAGTTCATCTTAAAACTATTAAGACATTGATTGAACACAGTGGCTCATGCCTGTAATCCCAGCACTTTAGAATAAATGTGCTTTGATAAAATAACACTTTAATAAAATGTCAGTTTTTTTAAAGTTTCTTCAAATCAATAAAATATTAATTTTTGTCATTCTGTCAGCCCACCTGCATGTAGGGATAGCTTAGTTTAGTCTTTGCATAGATAAGACTCTCTCTCTCTCTGTGTATATACATATATATTCTTTTGGTTCAGCTCCCGAGTAGCTGAGATTATAGGTGTTGACCACCACGCCTGGCTAATTTTTGTATTTTTAGTGGAGACAGAGTTTCACCATGGCCAGGCTAGTCTCAAACTCTTGACCTCAAGTGGTCCGCCCACCTCATATGAGATGTATATATAACTTAAAGATGCTGCACCCTTCCTGTTGCTTTCTGAGGCTGCCCTACTCTGTAATGGAGTAGCTTTCAATAAACTCTCTCTTCTCACTGCACTCTTCGACTTACCTTGAATTCCTTCCTGCATGACATCCAAGAACCATCTCTTGGGGTCTGGGGACCCCTGTTCCTGGTAACATCTTCTGGTGACCACCACTAAGGGACGGATACAGTTGGCTGTGTCCCCACCCAGATCTCATCCTTGAATTGTTGTTCCCATAATACCCATGTGTCATGGGAGGGACTCAGTGAGTGGTCATCCTCATGTTGTTCTTGTGATAGTGTGTGAGTTCTTCGTTTTATATGGGACTTTTCCCCCTTTTTCCTTGGCACTTCTCCTTGCTGCCACCATGTGAAGCAGGACATGTCTGCCTCCCCTTCCACCATGATTGCAAGTTTCCTGAGGCCTCCCTAGCCATGCAGAACTGTGAGTCAATTAAACCTCTTCCCTTCATAAATTACCCAGTCCCAGGTGTGTCTTTATTAGCAGTGTGAGAATAGACAAGACCCTATACCAAGGAAATTCAGTCCATGCAGCACCAATTGGCCATCTGGAAAGTGGGGTTTTTTGGTGTCATATTAGGCAAGGCTAATATTTGGGTTAGAGTCCTGGCCCATGGGGTTGGAGTCTCTGCCTACGGGGTTAGAGTCCCTGGGGCATAATAAAAATAGAAGGAGCCCTGCAAGACATTTGCCAGTGTGTGCCATGAACTAATTCACCTTGTCGCCTTGCCGGGTTTGGGAAAGCTACAGTTCTTGTCATTTCCCAGCTTGTCACCTTTGCTTTACTGCGGCATTATGGCAGCCCTGTATGGCTGGCCCAGAGGTTCACTCACCTCTGATTACCACATACAAAGTTCTCTGTTTCTCTCTTTTCTTTTCTGCCTGCTTTGAATCTGCTATTATTAGGCTACAGGTATTGAGATAAAACTTGCTTTTCGGGATTACATGGAGATTTTGTTCTGGCTAAAATGTAAACATGAGAAACGCCTTTGAATCTGAAGGAAAAAAAAGGTGAAAAGGGCTTTTTAAAAATCAAACTTCCATGAAGTCTGCTATACCCAAAACACTGGTCCACAGCTTTCTTTGGATTGCTCATCAGATGTCTGGGTCATTCCCAGTTAAGAAAAGTTTATGATATGGGAAAACATGTTTCTACAGTTGTGGAATGGTTTTCTCTGTAAAATGCTAACATCTAACATATAGTCCAGCATTTCTTGCTTCCTAAGTTCTCGGATTCATAGATGGGTGAGTTCTCTTCACTGTTCCTTCCCTTTCCTTTGTTATCCTTTTTGTGCTCAGCCTGCTGAGCCCCAGGAGACACAGGGATGCTCATGTCCCTTTATATGCCCTGGGGACTGGGGTTACAGGCTCCCACTCACAGCTGTTGGATTCTGTGGGCTATGTCTGCCAGGGAGCCTAGAGTTGTGGGGTCCTTTGGGTTGGCTGCCGCCCTATTGCACGGGGCTTTTTGGCCTTTATGGGTCCAAGATTGCAATGCCACCCTGTCAGGTAGACTGAGGCTCAAAGGGATGTGCCAAGCACCTACTGCTTCTGCATCCCCTTTGTCCCCCTTTTTGGCTGCATGTTTGCTGTCTGTTCCTCACTAGTGATGCATGTTGTCCTGCACTTCCATGCCCTGAAGCTTAAACATAGCATTTCCCCTCTGGTCCTGATGATTTTCTTTCTTTGGGTTGTTTAATTTGGCACCTCTCTGGGTGACATTGGAGACCAAAAGCCTCCCAGGAACTAGTATTATTGAGAAAAAGAGTAATTTTGTCCAATTCAGAAGTTATCTAAAAGTCAAGTCAAATTATGGACTTAAAAATTACTTTTTAAGGTAGAAAGGAACTTTTTAAGGTAGTAAGGAGAGAGATGTGAAGAAAGTTATGGATATGCAGATGTATTTTTGGTAAGGAAGATGATAAAGAAAAGAGAATAATTTTGTATGAAAAAGGATCTTGTATGGTGAATTTTTGTCCTAAAGGAAAATGACTGATTATTTAGGAGGTTTAGGACAAGGCAGGAAGTCCTAGCATGTTGTAGATGGTCTGTGTAAGTTGTGATAAGGTTCATGAAGGGGATTTGTGAAAGTAATTTTGGATGTGACTAAGTTGGTTATAATTAAAAGGAAATTGTTTATAATAGTCCTTCTAAGATTGGTTCCCTATGTTACAACAAAGTTTTTTTTTTTTAAATATTGCTTTGCTCTCAATAAAATTGAAAGATATTTTACTTGTATTTTATAACCTGTTTCTTTCAAAAACTTCTCAGAATCATATCTGAGAAGTTCAGCTTTTGCTATGTCTCGTTTTTCTCTCCTTGAGAAGGATGATTTGCTTCTGTACTCTTGGCTTGTCTTGGTATGTCTAAGTTTCTAATTTAATCAGGAAACTTCTCATGCTGTTTCTGAGTCAGGTATTCGTTTGCTATACACATAGCTTTGAGTACACTCTTTCTGTGTCCAGTTTAGTTCAAACACTTTTTTAAAAATCGAGTTTGAATTCCAAGTTATGTAAATGGGCTTCCCAGAAGGAGAGGCAGTCACTGCAGAAGGGTTTTCTTTGTTTTTTGGTAGCTGGCTTAAGAAATAAGATTTTGGTCAAGCATGGTGGCTCATGCCTATAATCCCAGCACTTTGGGGGGCCAAGGTGGGTGGATCATGAGGTCAGGGGTTCAAAACCAGCTTAGCCAATGTGGTGAAACCCAGTGTCTACTAAAAATACAAACAAATTAGCTGGGCATGGTGGTGGGCACCTGTAATCCCAGCTACTCAGGAGGCTGAGGTAGAAGAATCACTTGAATCCAGGAGGTGGAGGTTGCAGTGAGCTGAGATCATGCCAGTGCACTCCAGCCTGGGTGACAGAGTGAGACTCTGTCTCAAAAAAAGAAAAAAGAAAAAGATTTTATAATTCCTATGCTGTCTTTATTAAGTTTTTGATTGCTAAAAAAACCCTGAGATTTAAAAGGTTTTAAGTTTTATCCACTCTGTAATGGAGTGGTTATATGGTTTTTAATTACCACTTTGGTTAAATGAGTAACTGTTTATTTTGCAATAATCTGTGTTTCTGTTTTGATCAAATGTTTAACCATTTAACATTTTTAACAAACATCCTCAAAATCAAAATCCTTTTAAGTCTCTAACTTATTTTTATTTCTGAGGCTTATTAAAGCTATAAAAGTTAATTGCTGTGAGGTTGTAGAATTTTATTTACACCTTCTAGTTAGACCATGAAGACCAGTATCACCACCTTCAGCCCCTTGAGAAAGGTCCTTATCAGGTGCTATTAACTAATCCTTGTACTGTTAAATTACAGGGCTTTGACTTCTGGGTATACACATCTCATCTAAAGAAGGCACCAACTCCTGCCAGTATCTGATGCCAAACTCAAGTTAACCAAAGCCTCATCTTTAGAACTGGGCAAAGGTGACAAAGTAAATTGCTCTCATCAGACACAGGGACAGACCTGTATTAAAAAAACATTAAAATCCATTTAATAATTTTTTCTCTATCTGAAATAATCTAATTTATTCTGTGCCTTGATAATAAATAATTTAAATGTCTGGCTACCTGTGAACTTCTTTTCCTGCCATTCTCAAAACTAGGCAGGGCTGGCTATGTGTGGTGGCTCATGCCTGCAATCCCAGCACTTTGGGAGGCCAAGATGGGAGGATGACTTGAGGCCAGGAGTTAGAGAGCAGCTTGGTCAATATAGCAAGACCTATCTCATTAAAAAACAAAATACAACTAGGCAGGCTGATGACCTTTTGTTTAAAACATTGTTAATTTCTTATGTTTTGTTTTACCTCCAGAATTTGAAACGATTCAATCCCTCCAGGCCCAGAGACTACCGTGTGAGACTGTAAGAGCTAATTTTGAGGGGTAAAATGAGTTTAGACCCTCCAGATCAAAGGTGGCAAACAGATGCCTAAGCAGCTGAATAAAATGCTTGCGTTTTGTATAACTAATTGCTATAAGCCAAGATTACAACAGCTCAATGCAGAGAATTTATAGATAAGTTCATTTTATAACCTTGTATTTTGGCTTTTGAGTTTTGGCTTTTATGTTGCTTAAAGGGAGTCCTAAAGTTGATGAATGCCTGCCTAGCTCCATTCCCACCTGACCTGGAATGTTTAATTGACTATACATCTTTTGACTCTAAGTTCCTTGGCCACAGGGGTCCCACCAAGGGACATAATGGACCCAGGACAGGTAGCACACCACCCTGGGATCGATATGGGACAAAATAAAAGCTTGGCAGGCTGGGCTTAGTGGCTCATGCCTGTAATCCCAGCACTTTGGGAGGTCAAGTTGGGCAGATCACCTGAGGTCAGGAGTTCAAGACCAGTCTGGCTAATGTGGTAAAACCCCGTCTCTACTAAAAATACAAAAATTAGCCAGGTATGGTGGCATGCGCCTGAATCCCAGCTACTGGGGAGGCTGAGGCAGGGGAATCACTTGAACCAGGGAGGTGGAGGTTGCAGTGAGCCAAGATCGCACCACTGTACTCCAGCCTCAATAAATAAACAAAAAATAATAAAAGCTTGGCTATTGATACTGCCTCTGGCATACCTTGACAAAAAAGGGGATATATACACTAAAGAAATAAATACAATTCTAAGCCCCTTAACAGAATGGACCCCTCTCTTGGTCAAAGGAAATTAAAAGAAACCTTTAAAAATGTAATTCAGGCCATGATGGGAAGCTGTGGGTCAGACCAGCCTTCCTATACCTTTTACCCCTTGGAATTCAGGCACAGCTGACCAGCGTTAACGTTAAAACAAAAATTATAAACCTGACAGAACAGACTCTATGGAAATAAGATATCAAATTATGAAGATTATCTAGGACCATGCCAGGCAAGGCTTAAGTCTCCACTCCAAGGCACGCGGGGTCATATATTCCATGCATTTTTGTTCAACATTAGTATGTCAGGACCACCTCCATAGATATTCATAGCTTCCATGTTCAATCGTGAGGCCTCATCTTACTAAAAACTTGGAAAGAAGGGGCTGGATGTGGTGGCTCATGCCTGTAATCCCAGCACTTTCAGAGGCTGAGGTGGACGGATCATTGAGGTCAGGAGTTTTAGACCAGCCCGACCAACATGGCGAAACTCCATCTCTACTAAAAATACAAGAATTAGCCAGGCATGGTGGTGCGCACCTGTAATCCCAGCTACTTGGGAGGCTGAGGCAGGAGAATTGCTTGAACCCAGGAGGCAGAGGGAAACTCCATCTCAAATAATAATAATAATAATAATAATAAATAAATAAACCTCCTGCAATTATGTGAACACCTCAGGTCAGATAGAAGAAGATATATGTGCTGCCGAAGCGAGCACAATAGAAGAAGTTATACAGAAGATATATGAACAAGCGGCCTGGTTGCATAAATATAACCAAGGCACCATCCCAGCTACCTGGTCAGTCATTAAATTTGCCCTCCAGAATCTCACTGGTTTTTGCCCATCCTAGAGCCTTGGGTAGCTTATCTTGTTATTACTCTTCTTTGGCCCTTTCTTGTTCAACCCCTTGGTAAAGTTCATGTCTGCTGTTAACAGATTACAGCTGTTCCACATAAACATGATGCTGGCGCAAGGCTTCCGACCCATTCCATCTTCTGAGCCAGGAAATAGACACACCCTGCCTTTAGGCCTGTATTCAGGCATCCGGAGAACTTTTCCACCTCCAAAACTAGAGGGTCCACCTGAACGAAGACCTCCCCTGGCTCCCTAGAGGCCAGCTGCAAACCCTTATGAGAGAATCCTGTTCCAAAGATCAAAACCCCCCATCAGCATGGTGCAGTTGCTGTGGGCCATCTTCACTCTTCTCTCCTTTAGATTAAGGGTCCTCTCATAAGTAGGTAGGGGGACTGCTAGGGAAGCAGCAGCCTGGAACAGCCAGAGTGACACCATTTTCAAATCAAATCCATCTTGGCCGGGCGCAGTGGCTCACACCTGTAATCCCAGCACTTTGGGAGGCTGAGGTGTGCAGATAATGAGGTCAGGAGATTGAGACCATCCTGGCCAACATGGTGAAACCCTGTCTCTACTAAAATATAAAAAATTAGCCGGGTGTGGTGGCCGGTACTTGTAGTCCTAGCTGCTTGGGAGACTGAGGCAGGAGACTCGCTTAAACCTGGGAGGCAGGAGTTGCAGTGAGCCGAGATTGCGCCCCTGCACTCCAGCCTGATGACAGACCATCTCAAAAAAAAAAAAGGCTCCATCTCAAAAAAAAAAAAAAAAAAAAAAAAAAAATTCCAAATTAAAACTAGCCAGGTAAATTCCACCCAAGTAAAAACCCATGGGT